>VMDO01020764.1:0-36835 GCA_007922755.1 Pedetes capensis
CCCGCTCTTTTTCTTGACAGGGTGTTGGTATGTAGCTCAGGCCAGCTTTGAACTCATGATCCTCCTGCCTTACCCTCTTGAGTACTGGGAATACATGTGTATGCCACCATGCCTGGCTCTTGATTTCTTTTCAACCATTAAAAATGTAAAAACCATTCTTAGCTTGTGGTATGGACTGGGACTTAGCTCAGCAGTAGAGTGCCACTGTGCAGTCTCTGAGGTCCTGAGTTCAATTCCCGGCACCGCAAAAATGGGAGGATGTGGCAATCCACTCCCAAGGCAATCCTGAAACAATCTGCCATTGAAAACCCTATGAGGGTCTCTATGAGTCAGACACAACTCGGTGGTACCTAGCAACAACAGCTTGTGGTACATTGACAAATAGGTGGAAATAGGTTGTGGGATAGATTTCACCCACAGATTTTAACTTGCTATTCCCTGGTTTATGCTGTCAAATTCTTGGCATAAAATTGTTCATAGTATCTTATTGTCCTTTTCTAAAATCAGCACTAGGGATTGAACCCAGGGCCTTACACATACATGCTAGGCAAGTGCTCTACCAATGAGCCATACCCTAAACTCCTCTGTGGGGCAAGTACCTCTCTGTTCAGCTGGATGTTTGGATGGGAGGTGCTGCTGCACACAGAGATATCTTAATCACAAATCACTTGGGACCCTCAGGTGAGGGGCGTGGACTCCTGTGGCCTTGGCCTTCGGGAAGGCCACCAGAGGTTAGAAGGGGAGAAAGGAAAAGCCTCGGGTGCTTTTGTCTTGCAGGGATAGAAAGCAGCTCTTTATTGTCTCTCTCTCTGCCCTGACATGGGCAGAGAGAAACCCAGTTTTGCGGGGTCCCTTGTTCAGGTGCCACCTCTATGTGGGGCGAGTGGAAGAAAGGAAAAGGCCTCTCTGCCCTGAGAGGGGTGGGGAGAAACCCACAGGAGTGTTAGCAGCCTAAGTGTTAGCAGTTCTTTCTATTGCCTCGGGCAGCTGTGGCTCTTCTGCCTCAGGCGGTGGGAAGGGAGACTGTCCTCAGCTTCTGTTCCTAGGTGCTGGGCAAAGGGACTGTATTCAGCTTGCTTGCAGTCCTTGAGAGTGCCGTCTAGTTGTCCTTGGTGTCAGTGGTCACGAGGAGAGATGCTTCTGTGTTGCTGGTCGAATCCAGAAAGAGTTCTTTCTTTCTTGGTGGTCAGACGGAGAAAGAGTTCACTCTTTCTTGGTGGTCAGACGGAGAAAGAGTTCACAGCAGGAAGCATCAGTAGCCACAGCTCTCACCAGGAACCGCACCACCCGCCCTCTTGAGCTCTCTCCAGCTCTCTGCCTCCTGCTTCCTCACATGCAGAGTGAGCTTTGTTTATATAGCACTTAGGTAACTAACTGCCTTAACTGCCTCAAGATAACAATCAGGTGGGGTCTCTAGGGGCTAGGTACAACCAGTGTAGGAGTGACATTCAAATAAAAAGTGAAACTAGATGTCACTCTTTGGGTAATCAAGGGGAGATCCTTGATTACTAATCAGGAGGCAAGATGAAGGTTGAATAATTCCCTACACTCCTCTTTTATTTTTTGAGACAGGGTCTCACTAAATTGGACAGGCTGACTTTGGCCTCGAACTTGCAATCTTCCTGCCTCAGCCTCATGAGTCACTGGGATTACAGGAATGCACCACAGTGCCCAGCTTATTATCCTTTTAATGTCTGTAGGATACCAGCCCCTTGTTGGTGGAAATTTTCTTTTAGGTATGATAGTAATAATAATAAGAAGAATCACAGCTACCATTTACTGAGTGCTTACTGTGTGTGAAGCACAGTTATAATATGTTATAATGGAGTCGGCTCATTTAATTTACCTAGGAACCATTTGTGCTATCTACTATCATTGTTCTCATTCAGATGAAGAAACTGAGGCACAGAATTCACATAGCTAATGCATAGTCTAGCCAGGATGCTAAAGCAATGAGATCACAAATAAAGAAGCAACTTTATAAATGCATCTGTTATATTTGCCAAGTGTTCATTTAGGCCAAATAGCTATACATGAGTGTGCTAGGTCAAAGGCATATATGTTTTTAAATTCAAAGAGTGTTTTCCAAATTGTATTTTGATAGTGTATAATTAATTAGTTTACACATATGGCCTATATCCCAATGCTTTCCCCACTTTGAGACATCGTTAGTGCTTTTACTTTCTGCTGTTTTTATCATTGAGCATTATATCTTATTTTAATTATCTTTTTTTTTTTTGAGGCAGGGTCTTCCATGTAGCCCAGGTTGGCTGCAAACTTGCAATCCTCCTGCCTCAGGCTCCCCTGTGCTAGGATTACAAGTGTGCACTATAGTGTCTGACATTCATTTCCTTTTCTTTCATTAAAGAAATCAACTTCAGCATCTTTTCACATAATAATTTTCTATTTTGCATTTCTCTATAAGTCCCTCTTTCCTTATTTTTTGCTTATTGCTTTTTAGGAGCTCTTTATATATAAGTGATATAAATTTTGAAGTATACATTGCACTTTTTTTTTTTTTTGCCAGTTGATGATTTGTCTTTCAACCCTGTTTTCTGTTTTCCCTCACTAGAATATAAGCACCTTAAGGGAAGATGTTTTTTACAAGGTGTCTTTCTGGCTGTATCTCCAGTCCCTGGAACAGTGCCCATATTCAGTAGGTCCTCAACAGCTGCTTACTGAATGAATGAATGTTATTTTTGTGGTGCTGGAGATTGAACCCAGAACCTTGAAAATGCTAGGTCCTTTCCTTTCCTCTTATCTCTTGTCTTCTTTTCTTTGTGATGCTTGGGATTGAAACCCAGGACTTGTACATGCTACACAAGTGCTTTCCAGCTCCCAAGGTCATTTTCAATTAACAGTATTGTTAACAGGGGATAGGTCTGGGTGGTATCAGAGGAGCTGGCAGCAAACCTTGGTCATTTGTCATGTTTATAAAAGAATTTAAAATCAGACCTGAAAGAAACTTAGAGTATAATTTATTTAGAGTTGGAAAAGAGGAGAATGCCCTGAGTTCCAGGGTAAACAGGCTGGCATGAGAAGGGAGATAGAATGACAAAGGGAGAAAAAGTTACACTTTCTAAGATAGAAATCAGGAAGTGGGCAGGTCTGGTAGTGAAGACTTCTGAGCTGCAGACAGCTGTTTACAACTGCAAACACATCTGGGCATCTGTGGACATCTATAGAGTTCTGTGGGTTGCTCTGGACATCTGTGGACTTGCATAGACAGTGCCAAGAATTGTGGACATTTCTAAGAATTGCAGACACTGCAAACTGTGGACATTGACCGTCTGAATGCTGCTTATGTCTGTGGAGCATTGTGGACACTGCAGGCACCTGGACACTGCAAGGGGAGGACTTCTGGAGCTTTTAAGTCCTTGTCTCATTAAGGAGACAGATACTCCTCTCTTCTTTTTCATTTTTTCTTTAGGTGTATCAGATTTTCTTTCGCATTTTGGTTTAGGCTGGCCTTAATAAGCTCTAAAACAGGTTTGACTCTTTCCTGCAGGAGGAGTTCTGCTTCAAATGAGAATTCCCCCTTTCCTAATCTGGGCTTGGAGGCACCTGTGGCTTTCATATTAAAGTGAGTCACTGACTACAGACCAGGCCATTTGTAATGGTGCAACTGGTTGCAGACCAGGCCATTTTTTTCGTGGTACTGGGGGGTTGCAAGTTCTGTAGCACTGAGATGCATCTGCAGCCTATTTTTAAAATTTTATCTTGAGACAGGGTCTCACTAAGTTATCCAGGTGGCTTCTGATCTTAAACTTGTAATCCTCCTGCCTCCACCTCCCAAGTTGCTGTGATCATAGGTGTGTTCCACCATGCCCGGCTTTGGACCAGGTCATTATCTCCTAGAAATTGTGCTATTTGCAAAGGATATTATCTACCAGGGAAGTACTGATGACCAGATCAAGCCATTTTTCTCTGAGGAAGCTCACATTGATACTCATGTCTCCAAAGATGGCTGGGATGCAGATGGCTGTAGAGGGCCCTTTATTCTCTTTCTTCCCACCTAGCACCCACTATCAGTGTGATACATATCAATCCATGCAGAACGTCCTTGTTGCTTTTTATGATTGCATGTAGTATCCCCAAATTACAGCTATGGAGATTGTAACATAATTGATTCATTCAGTCTCTTATGAGGTTTTTTTCTGTTCTTTTTCTCTTATAAACAATACTGTAATACAGTATTTTCATATATGCTATTTTGCTTAAATATGTGAATATTTATGTAGAATAATTTCTTAAAATGGAATTGCTATTCAGATGTGTGCCTTTTAAGTTTTGATGGATATTACCAGAGTAATTATCCCCCCAAATACATTGTATCAGTGTATACCCATAGATAAATCCAGTCTGCCTCTTCCTTCCCTCGTTTTTCCCTCCCTCCCTCCCTTTTTCCCTCTTTCTGGTATTGGAGCCCAGGGCCTCACACATGCTAGGCAAGAGCTCTACCACTGAGCTACACCCCTAGCCACTGTTTCCTACCCTCTTTACCAACTCACAATGCTTACCAAATGCTGATGTCTCATAATATGTTAAGGGAAATTGTTTCTTGTTTCAGCTTGAATTTGTCTTCCTGTGAATGAAGTGGAGTATCTTTTTACATGCTTAAAAGTCATTTGCATTTCTTTGTTTGTGAATTGATGGTCATGTCTTTTGCCCATTTGTTAAAAGGTAAGCTTTTCTTCATTTTCTTCTTGTTTTGTAGGAGATCTCTCTATATTGAGGAAATTAGTTTTTTGTCCATCATGTGTTGCCCCCGGTTAGTCACACCCTTTGAGTTTGTTTAATTAATTAATTAATTAATTAATTAATTTGCAATGGAGTCTCACTCTGTACCTGAGGCTGGCCTGGAACTCACTGTATAGCCAAGCTGGCCTTAAACTTGCAGAGATCCTCCTGTCTCAGCCTCCTGAGTGCTTTGGGATTACAGGTGTGTGCCACCACACCTGGCTGAGTTTATATTTTGCCATGTAATACACAAAGTAGTCAGTATTTCCCTTTGTGGCATCTGGGTTTTGTAGCATGCTTGTAAGAGTTTTCTCTACTCTAAAGTTATTTTTAAAGCTCTCTTGTATTTTATTTTTGTGGTGCTGGGGATAGAACCCAGGGCTTCATGCATGCAAGGCAGGTGCTTTACTACTGAGCTGTACTTTATCTCTCTTTTGCTTACTTTTTTTAAAATTTTTTTTACTTTTTTTTTGTGATACTGGTGGTTGAACTCAGGGCCTTGTACTTGCATGCTTTGCAATTGCTATACCACTGAGCTGCACCCCTAGCATTTTTTTATATTTTATTTTATTTTATTTTATTTTATTTTTACTTTTTGAGACAGGGTCTTGCTAAATTATGCAGACTGTCTCTGGTCTTGAACTTGAGATCCTTTTGCCTCTGCCTCCTGAGTCGCTGGGATTACAGGCATATACCACCACACCTGGCTTCTTTTTCTTTTTTAATTATTTTTTTGCCATGTTGTGGATATGACCCAGAACCTCATGCATGCTAAGCAAGTACTCTACTACTGAGCTAATCCCCATGCCTGATTTCTCTTTTTCTTTGTTTAAATTTTTGTTGTATTTTGATTTTATTTTGTGTATAATGTGGAGTAGGAAAGCCAACATCACAATTTTTTCTCATAGCTCTCCAGTTGTTTTTCTTTTCTTTTTTTAGACAAGGTCTTGCTATGTAGCCCATGCTGGCTTCAAACTCATAACCCTCCTGCCTTAGTCACCTGAGTGCTGGGATTACAAATGTATGCCACCACACTCAACTCAGCTGTTCGGTTTTGTATGATCTTTTTCCTTCCCACATTTATTGAAAATGCCACTCTTATTATGCATTATATATTACATTTCACATTTTTATTTTCATCTATTCCTAAACTCTATTCTGTTGCACTATTCTTTCTAATGGCACAACTGTTTGCTGTTTCATTCATGGAGTGTGCCATACAAAGCGCAAAGGAAGCATCCTGCATGTATTGCTATGGGAAAAAATGGGCAGAATGAGCAGATTGTACAGGAATGTGCTGTTATAGGAACCAGTGACATTTGAGGATGTGGCTGTGGATTTCACCCAGGAAAACTGACAGCAACTGGACCCTGCTCAGAAGACCATCCACAGGGATGTGATGTTGGAGAACTACAGCCACATGGACTTGTGACCATGTGAAGGTCTCTGTGGATGAGAATGATTCTCTGTGGAGCAATAAGTCAAGTCAACCTTGTCCTTCAGGGCTGTCAAGACCATGACCTTTGTGATTTTTCTCTTAATAGAGTGTTTCATAGTTTCACTTCTTCATGTTTACATTTTTGTTATATTTGGAACTTATTTTTGTGTATGGTACAAGTTAAGGATCCATTTTGCTGGGCGACACACAAAACTGATTCTTCTCCTGAATTTCTAAGGTCAAAGTCAGTATTATTTTCACATAACAAGATACTCATCATAAAACCAGATGTGATCTTCAAATTGCAACATGAAGAGGACCCATGGTTCATAGAGAGTAAGTGAGAACTGGTAAGTGAGAACTGGGCTGCTTCTCTTGCATCTTTGATGTCAGTGGCCTCCTTTCTTCCTTAAGATTTATCAGGCCTCCTTTATAATATCCATCTTACAATAACCACCTTTCTAACACTTCTGTCCACCTGTGGTCATACCATTCTGGCATCCGATCCTGTCAGATCTCGGGAGCTAAACAGGGTTGGGGCTGGTTAGTACTTGGATGGGAGACCACCTGGGAGCACCAGGTGGTATAGGCTTGGGAGATGGACCCAGCAACCCACTCCCAAAAAACAATTTGCCATTGGAAACTCTATGAATAGCAGAGAAGCATGATATTAGTATCCCACCTGTTGTACGTAGGGTCACTATGAGTTGGACGCCAACTCAACAGCACCTAGCAACAACAACAGCACTTCTGTCCATTGCTACCTGCTTTTTTGTTTGTTTGTTTGGTGTCTATTTGATTTTACCTCTTTCATCTTTCATACAGAGAGAAAAGCCTTGAATAGTCCCTGTGGTTCATTTCTGAGAACTTTCATTTCAAGGGGAGATACTAGAAAGAGCCCCAAAGGATAATTTGTTGCACTCCATTTTGAAAATCTGGCATATTAATGATCAGATAAATGAATACCAAGGAAACAAAGACAGAGTTTTGAGGCAGATCACCATCATCAGCCATAGGACGTTGACTGAGAGGACAAGCCTCAAATATAATGTATTTGGAAAAGTGTTACTGGGTGCACAGGCCTTGATCCTTCAAGTAAAAGACTCTGTAATTAGGATTCCTATGAAAAGAGCTAGAAATATAATTCTGACTTGCTATGTTGTAATAGGAACTATGTAAGAAAGACCTCCATGGACAGATTTGGGTCGGGGGGGGGGCACCTAGTTATAGTGCTTCCTGTTGTGTGCTTGAAAACAAAGGCCTCATTCACACTGGACTAAAGCCCTGTGGGGATAGTCCATGTGAAGAACTTCTCTGTAATAAGCAAGCCCATATATAGTACAAGAAAGTTCAAGCTGGAGACAGACCCAATGTTTGCAGTATATGTGGGAAGGGCTTTATCAAGAACTCACAACTCATGGTATATCAAAGAATTCACACTGGAGAGAAGCTGTTTATATGTAGAAATTGTGGAAAGGCCTTCAGTGAGAAATCACTTCATTGTGCATCAGAGGCTATGTACTGGGGAGAAACCCGATAAATGTATGGGGTGCAGGAGTCCCTTCTCTCAGAAGTCACCCTTCATTGTTCACCAGAAAGTCCATACTGGAGAGAAACCCTATGAATGTTTTGAGTGTCCAAAGTCCTTCTCCCAAAAATCACATCTCACTATACATCAGAGAGTTCATACCAGAGAGAAGCCCTTTGGATGCAGTAAATATGAGAAAGCCTTTTGTGAGAAGTCTCATATTTTTATACACTAGATAACTCCTGGAGAGAAACTATATGAATATGCTGAATGTGGGAAGACCTTCCTTTGAAAAACACAGCTCATCATACATCAGAGAATGCACACTGAAGAGAAGACCTATAAGTGTAGTGAATTTGGGAAAACCTTCTGCCAGCTGTACCACCTCAGAGGACACCAGAGAATTTACAAAGGAGAGAAACCATATGTGTGTACTGAATGTGGAGTAGCCTTCTCTCAGAAAACACCTCTTACCATACACCAGAGAATTCACAGAGGAGAGAAACCCTAGAGGGTACTGAGTATGGCCAAACCTTCTTCCAGAAATCATCCCTCATCATTCATCAGAGAATTCATACAGGGGAGAAATGTTGTGAGTATACTGAGTGTGGGAGGGCTTTCTCCCTGAAGTTACATCTCATCCTACACCAGACAGCCCACACTGGAGAGAAACTGTATGAATCTCATCAATGTGGGAAGGCCTTCTGTGAGAAGTCTCCATTTGTTCTCCATCAGGACCCACGCTCCGGAGAAACTGTCTGAGTGTGCTGAGTATTGTTGTTTGTTGTTAGGTGCCATTGAGTTGTGTCTGACTCATAGCAACCCTCATAAGGGTTTTCAATGGCTGATTGTTTCAGGATTGCCTTGGGAGTGGATTGCCACATCCTCCTCCCATTTTTGCAGTGCTAGGAATCAAACCCAGGACCTCAGAGACTGCAGAGCGGTACTCTACCGACTGAGCTAAATCCCAGCCCTGTGCTGAGTGTAGGCTAGCCTGTTCCTACAAATCTCAGATGATCACACATCAGAGAACACACAATGGAAAGAAGTCCTCCAGGTACAGTGACTGTGACTGTGGGAAGGCCCTCTCCCACCATGTATACTTCCCTGGACAGCTGAATCCATATAGGAGGGAAACCATGAATAGGTACTGATGGAGGAAAGTCAGACTTCATCATGCATGGGAAAGCTCACATTGAACAGAAATCCTATGGCTATGAAATAATGTGGCACCTCTTCAATTGTAGAAGAGAGTTGTATATTCCTCAGTATGTCTCATTACCCTTTCACAGAATGGTCTGGTTAGGTTCTCAGTGTGCTTTCAATGCTATAAATATGAAACAGACTTGCTCACCCTAAGTGTTAGTTTTCTGTTACTGTGAAAAAATATTTGAAATAATAAACTTTTAAGGAGGAAAGGTTTAGTTGTGCTCACAATTTCAGAGGTTCCAATCCATGCTCATGTGGCCCTGTTGCCTTTGAGCCTGTGGTAGCACAGTACATCATGGCAGGGGCATATGATGGAGAGGCCTGTTCATCTCATGGCAACTGCAAAGCAGAGACAGGTTCCCAATGTCCTCTTCAAGGGTACAGTCCAATGACCTAACTTCTTTCCACTAGACCTCACCTCCTAAAGGTTCCACTAACTCCTAATAGCACTGCAACCTAGTGACCAAACCTTTAACACATGGGCCTTTTGGGGACATTTCAGATCCAAACTATGGCACCCTCAAACAATATCATTCTTCACAGAGTAAATATATCGGAAACAATTAGCACTGCTTTCATGTTGTTTGGACCTTAAATGTTTTATAGAATTTTCCTGTGATATTATTTGAGCATTGTATATTGTTTGAAGGGTATCACTTTGTCATCTTTCTGTATTTCTTCCATCATATTTTTTTCTATTTATATATCTATTTATATTGATATATCAATGCTTAGATGTAGATATATAGACTCCTTGTAATTTCCTTTAAAATCATCTATTTCCTCAAGGTTCTTAATATATTGACATAATTTTGACCAAAGTTGTTACCCCAAAGTGCTGCACCCCCAAATATGTTACAGTGAATTTATCTCCCTTTACCCTGTTTGGCCCTGAGGAGGACTGGATAGCCAGTGATGGGTAAGATTCCTCAAAGCAGAGGGACAACTGAAGACAGGCACAGTCATGGAGAGGCCATCAGGAGAGGCAGGGCTGCCTGGAAAGGCCAAGATGCCCACCCTGCTAGAGGGAGAGGCATAATTGCCCACCTGGTCACTGTGTCTTTTGCTTGACATTGTGAAGGCTTACTGGTGCGTGTGGTGTAACGAGTTTTGAGAACACTAGCTGATGTCATGGTTCCTGGAAAGTCACTTATCAATCATCTCTAGTGATTTGGAAGGAATGTCTGGAGAGTTTGACCTGCCCTCTAAGCTGATCATACCTTTGATTGGTAAAATTATATGATGCATAGTAAAAAAAAAAGAGAGATTAGAGAAACAAAGAGTTAGATTACTTAAACCTGTTATTATAGTGATAGGGTTAAAAAGCTCATGCATTCCTTCTCTGTTTGATGTGATTGTTACTAAGAAATAAAATTAAGATATAAGGAGAGGTTAGGGAGAGCCCTAGCGGCTCTTGGCCATAGCTCACTAACATTCTTGGTTGTCCGTCTCTTCATTTCTCTTGGAGCTTTATGGCAACAGTTGTCTCTTATGATAAATTTCCTTCATATCTGTGGTTACTTCCCTAGTATTATTTTTCATAGAGTATAATTGTGATCTCTTTTTCCTCAATTAGGTATGGGCTGGGGTTTATATCAATTGGTAGAGTGCTGCTCTGCACACTCAGAGGCCCTGGGTTTGATCCCCAGCACTGCAAAAAAATGGGAAAAGGACCTGGCAGCCCACTGCCAAAAACAATCCTGAAACAATAAGCCATTGAAAAAAAAACCCCTATAAATAGCAGAGAGTCACTGGCATAGTGTCAGGCATGGCACAGTGTCAGGGAGTGCTCGTTCTGTTGTACATAGGGTTGCTATGAGTTGGACCCGACTTAACAGCACCTAACATCAACAATGCTAATGTCTTATTTTGTTCCTCCAACCACCTGAAGGTCTTGCATTTATTCCATTTTTCTATTTTTTTACTCATTCATTTATGTTTTAATTCATTAAAATCCATATCTACTTTTCTGGTTTTTTTCTTTTTCTGACTTGTTTATTTGAATGTGTAATTCAATTAATCTTACCCTTTTTGGTTTATTATAGGTGTATTTTTTGCTATGTATTTTAATCTGAGGACCACTTTAGCCATTTATGATCCAATATCAGAATATTCTTTTTTTGTGGTACTGGGGTGCTGAGCCCATGGCCTAGCACATACTTTGCTAGTGCTTTGCCACTGAGCTGCACTTCCAACCCCTTTTCTTACTTTTTATCTTGAGTCAAGGTCTCACTAAGTTATGTAGGATGCCTTTGTCCTTAAGCCTGTGAACCTCCTGCCTCTGCCTCCCAAGCTGCTGGGATTATGGGTGTGTACCACGGTGCCCAGCTAGAGAATATTCTATTTTTAATTAATCAGTCTTACTGCTTAGCCCAGTTTTTTTTTTCAGTGCTGGGGATATTTAGCTCAGTTTTGTTTGTAAGCATGACAAATCTATTTGGTCTCAGGACTCCCAGAATATTTCCTGTTGTGCACCCTATTTTCATATCTTTTAACCTTTTGACATGTAGTCCTTTTTCCCTTTGTACTTGTTTTGGATATTTTCCTTCTATTCCAGGGTGTAGTAAAGGGAGGGACTCTTCCAAAGGGTTTTTGGGAAGCAAGCATAATCCTGATATCCATAATCTTAATAATCTATAATACCTGGGATATGGGATTTGAGGCTATAAAGAAGCATGATGGAAATCAATGTTCAGAAGACTTTGTTACCTTTCCACTGAATGTCAAGATCTTAGATACACAATTTCCTTTGTAGTTTGTCTCAGTCAGTTTTGCCCTATCACAAGAAAATACTTGAGATTTGGTAATTTATAAAGAATAGAAATTTATTCCTCAAAGTTCTAAAGGCTGGAAGTCTAAGGTCAAGGTGTTGGCATTTAGTCTAGTGATGGCATTGCTGAGTTTTGTGATTGTAAAAGGCAGAAGGAATCCTGGTGTGGTGGCACACACCTATAATCCCAGCAATTTGGGAGTCAGAGCCAGGAGGATTGCAAGTTCAAGGCCAGAGGCAGCCTCCCTAATTTAGCGGGACACTGACTCAAAATAAAAAATACAAAGTGGGCTGTGGCTGCAACCCAGGGGTGGAGCACTTGTAAAGCATGTGCAAAGCCCTGGGTTCAAGCCCCTAGTCAGCACACATTGAATATGTCTGTACTTTGAGCTTAGACAGTCTTCAGTAATGTGAAAAATAAATTTCTCTTGTTTAAAGTTACCAAGTTTATGGCATTTTTGTTATATCAGCCTAAGAGGACTAAATGGGAGAAGGGCCTGGCAATCCACTCCCAAGGCAATCCTGAAACAGTCAGCCATTGAAAACCCTATGAGGGTCGCTATGAGTCAGATACCGACTCCACGGCACCTAACAACAACAACAAAAGAGGATTAAGACAGTGGAGTGTCTGTGTTTGCAGAGATTGATGTTTTTTGCCAAGTATCTGGGGGTCAGTACCTTGAAACCAGCCATAGCAATACTGGGAAATTTCCTAAAATGTCCCAGAGCATGCATGGACATTTTTCCTCCATGTTCAACAAATTTACTGAGCATATATTTCATGACACACAATTTTGAGGAATCTGCAGTGAGCAAAGTGGACAAAAAGTCTGATTCATGGATACAAGGGTAGTAAAAAAGGTGATTATCTATCTATCTATCTATCTAGATATACTTTTTTGTCCCTTGGTGAACACAAACACACATACACCCTGTGGTGATCAGTGCTTAAGTACTCTGGATGAAAGTAAAGCAAGATAAAAAGTTGCCTGTGGATACAGAGTGGGCATGAAAGAACTCAATGATAGAGTGCCATTTTAGCAGAGATATGAAGGAAATGAGTGAGTGATTGAAAGAGAACATGTCAGGCAGAGGGAACAGCAAGTACAAAGGCCCTGAGGCCGAGGAATACCTGCCATTGTGCTTCTTTACAGACTCAAATCACATCTCCAGTGTTTTCCAAAAACACCCCAAGGATTTACGTTAAACAGTCCTAGGTTGTAGTGACCCCAGATGCCAGTGAACATAAATCCACTCTGGTGTTACCCAGTTTTCAACCCACATATAAAATCCCAAGATATAAGAGCCCACCTTGAAAAAAAATCACAAAGGGCAGAAGAAAACCAGACACACAACACTATTATCAAGATTCATAAGAAACAATAGACTTAAACTTATAAAACTTTAGATATTGAACTTATCAGACCTAGACTATAAAATAAGTATGCATTTAAAATAACAAAAAGATGTACTATTTTTCTAAGGATTCCATAATAAAGTGCCTTAATTAATCAGTCCTACTGCTTAGCCCAGTTTTGTTTTTTTTTTTTTTTTTCAGTGCTGGGGATATTTAGCTCAGTTTTGTTTGTAAGTATGACAAATCTATTTGGTCTCAGGACTCCCAGAATATTTCCTGTTGTGCACCCTATTTTCATATCTTTTAAGCTTTTGACATGTATTCCTTTTTTCCTTTGTACTTGTTTTGGATATTTTCCTTCTAAAACAACAGAAATATTTTGTCTCACAATTCTGGAGGCTGGAAGTCCTAAATCAAGGTGTTGGCAGGGTTGGTTCTTTCTGAGGACTGTGAGGGAAGGATCTGTTCCAGGCCTCTGTCCTTCACCTATGATGTATTAGTCAACAAGTGTGTTGCTATGGCAGAGAAACTGACTGAAGCAAAGTTAAGAGAGGAAATATTTATTGGGGGCTCACAATTAGAGGGTCACAATCCATAATGTTGGGGCTGGGATTTAGCTCAGTGGGTAGAGCGCTGCACTGCAGTCTCTGAGGTCCCGAGTTCAATTCCCAGCACCACAAAAATGGGAGAAGGGCCTGGCAACCCACTCCCAAGGCAATCCCGAAGCACTCAGCCATTGAAAACCCTATGAGGGTCGCTATGAGTCGGATACCGACTCGACGGCACCTAACAACAACAACAACAATCCATAATGTTGGCAAGGCAAGTGAGGCAGGCATTGCAAAGAACCTCATGTCATGGCAAATCAGAAGCAGAGAGCAGAGAGAGAATGGTTGCAACTTGGGTTCTGGGGAAAACCTTCAAAGTCCTGCCCCCAGTGATCTACTTCTGCAAAGCTAGATTCTACCTCCAAGAATTCCATAACCTCCCAGGACAGCACCAACAGCTGGGGATCAAACATTCAAATATCTGATCTTTGGGGGACATTTTAGGTTCAAACTATGACAGATGGCTACCTTCTGTCCATGTCTCCTCACATCATTTCCCTTTATGCATGCCTCTGTGTCCAAATTTTCCCCAGTTTCATTACTGAAGATATGTTCAACTTGCAGCCCACAGGCCACATGTGGCCCAGGACAGCTAGTAATTCAGCCCCACAGTTTTATATTGTTCTTATTTCTCTAAACTTTATAATAAAAACTAAAGTCTTATTATGTATATAAACTAATGATATTATGTAATTAATGTGTGACCCAAGACAATTCCTCTTTATTTGATGCAGTCCAGGAAAGCCAAAAAATTGGACACTCCTAGAACAGTGCCTAACCTAATGACCTCATTTTAACTTGATTACCTCTGTAAGAAAAAAAAGATAACTTAATACCTCCATAAAGATCCTATCTTCAAATAACATGATATTCTGAGGTACAGAGGGATTAGGCTTACAACATATGAATTTGGGGGGGCACAATTCAACCCATAACACAGGAATGGAACATATAAGCAAAGAGCATGAAAATCCAAGAAGACCAAACAAATTTTAAAAAAGAATCTAACAGAACTTGTAAAAATTAAAAATAGAGTAATTGGAAATAAAAACTTCATGAATAGGTTTAACAGTATTTGAAACTTGCTGAAGACAGAGTTAGTGAACTAGAAGACTTATCTGAGGTGATTACTGAGAATGCAAGATCACAAGTCAAAGTGATGGGAATTTTTTCTATAATTTTTATGTGTTTGTAACAGGGTCTTTCTAGTAGCCCAAGCTGGCTTTGAATTTGCAATGTAGCCCAGGCTGGCCTTGAACTCACAATCTGCCTGCCTCAGCCTTCCAAGGGTTGGGATTAGAGGAGTGTGCCATAATGCCCAGCAATGTGATAGAAATTTCAAAGAATAAGTAGGTCTACCGTGCATCTTAATAAGAGTACCAGTAGGAAATGAGAGAGAAAATGGAACAGAGGCAATACTCAAAAAGGTGACAGCTGACAGTTTTCCAAAATTGATAAAACATCAGCTCACAATGACAATTAGAACCTCAAATGACTCCCAAAAAGCAGTAATGGAAGCTAGAAGACAGTGTAATTGTACCTATAATGTGCTGAGAGAAAAGAACTATCAATATAGAATTATATACTCAGCAAAAATATCTTACAAGCTGGGCATGATGGTGCACACATGCTATCGTGGCACTCAGCAGACTGAGGCAGGAGGATTATAAATTTGAGGCCAGCTTAGGCTACATAATGAGACTCTGTCTCAGAAAATAATACAAACAAAAAGTCTTTCAAGAGCAAGATGAAAATAAGAATATTTTCAGGCAAATCAACATTTAGGTAGCCTGCTACCAGCGTAATCTCCCTAAGGAAAATTCTAATAAACGTATGTCAGTTGGAAGGAAACTGACCTCAAAGTGAACAGTGTAAGATTTAAGAAAGAATAATGAGCAAAGGTGATAAATGTGTGAGTAAATCTAAATAAACAGTAACACTACAAAAAGCCAGTAGTGATAAATCATGGTGATGAGAATAAGATAGAAATAAAAGGGTTTGAAAGCCTGCAGCTATAGCCCTGTGGCATCCGATCCCGTCAGATCTCGGAAGCTAAGCAGGGTCAGGCCTAGTTAGTACCTGGATGGGAGACCGCCTAGGAACACCAGAAGCTGTAGGCTTGGGAGAAGGACCTGGCAACCCCCTCCCAAAAATCAATCTGCCATTGAAAACCCTATGCACAACAGAGAAGCACTGACAATAGTGTCTCCCCTGTTGTACAAAGGGTTGCTATGAGTTGGATACCAACTCGACGGCACCTAACAAAAACAAAACAAAAAGGGGAAAGCAACACTAAGAAATACCAGGGGTGCCAAAAATGTGTAAACATTTTAAGAGATGTTATCCATATTACTTTTCAAAGTTGAATTGCATTATGGGAGCAATGTGTAGTATGACGTTTGCTCAAAAGATGGTGTAAATCAAATTAATGCTAGCACAACCATGCAACAGGCAGGACAGTCAAAGAAAATGGTGGAAGCACAGTTGTCATTTGCAAGAATGCAAGGTCGTTTTCAAAAGTGGTAGTTAAAGTTTGAGAATGTTGTGGAAGTACAACAGAGGCATGAGTATTTAACAGAACCTACAACATACCTAACAATTGCACACATTTGTGATAAGTTTGAGACACATGGTACGGTGTGTAATGTGTACAAGGGAAGATCCAGGAGGCCTCAGAAGGCAACAAGTCCTGCTTCTTCTGCTGTGGTAACCACTTTGAGCACTTCTTGTAACTATAGGAGGCACATGACTTGTATTCAGCTTTTGTCATCAGTATATATTGAGTATTACAATTTTAATAGCTTTTTCCTTTCTTAAAATGTGCATATATATTCTTGGAACCCTCTGTATAGTGGCTAATTTTAGATTTTGGTAAATTAACATGCATGTTAAAATTTCTAAGATAATCACTTAAATAAAAATAAGTGTGTACAATTTTCAAATTAATATAGTAAAGAAATGGGCAGTATATTAGTTTTCTTGTTGCTTCTATAACAAATTACCACAAACTCTGTGGTTTAAAAACCCAACACAAACATATTATCTTATAATTCTTACAGTAGGTCAGAAGTCCAGCATGATTCTCACTGGGCTAACTCAAGGTGTTGATAGGCTATATTCATTTCTGGATCCTTTTGTAGTGAATCTGTCTTCTTGCCTTACACAGATTCTCCATTCCTTGGCTTATGACTTCCTCCTTCTATTGTCAAAACCAGCAGCATTGCATCTCTCTGACCCTTCTTACACTGTCACTCCTCTCTCTGACTGTATCTGGAAAGTTGTTGTTGTTAGGTGCCATCAAGTCGGTATCCAACTCATAGCGACCCTCATAGGGTTTTCAATGGCTGACTGTTTCGGGATTGCCTTGGGAGTGGATTGCCAGGCCCTTCTCCCATTTTTGCGGTGCTGGGAATTGAATTCGGGACCTCAGAGACTGCAGTGCAGTGCTCTACCCACTGAGCTAAATCCCAGCCGGTATCTGGAAAAGGTTTCTCAATTTTAAGTGCTCATTGTAATTAGATTAGGCCTAGTTTAGTGATCCATTATAATACTATCTCAAGGTCCATAATCTGAATCACATCTGCAAAGACTCTTTCCATGTAAGGTAACTTACTCACATTCTCTGAGGATTAGGGAGTGAGCATCTTTGGTATCATTATTTTGCCTATCATGGGTGGATTAAAATAAATCAATCTGAAAGAAACCAAGAAGGAAGACAAAATTAAATATAGAAAAATAGAGTAATAAATAAAAACATGAGGGCCAGGGGTGTTCAGCGGTGGAGCACTTGCCTAGTACATACAAGGCCTTGGGTTCCATCCCCAGCATTGCAAAAACAGCAACAAAACAAATAAAAGGCACAGATAAAATGGTAGAAATAAATATAAATGTATCACTAAATACAATAGATATGAATGAACTGTGCCAGCCAATTAAAAAACAAAACTGTGAATGCAAGGTAAACACAGTTTCAAGAGACAGGCTTAAAGCCAAAAGATATTTTAAGAACAATGTTAAATGGTAATGTTTTTCCCACACTATTATTTCCCCATAAAGCACCATGTAGACTTTTAGTAGAGGGAAAGATACATATCATGTTAAGAAAGTGAATATCTCTCCCTATTTTTATTAAAAGCTCCATTTTTTAAGAGAAAGTCTTGCTATGTAGCCCAGGCTGGCCTTGAACTCACAATGAACATGTGATCTTCCTGCCTCCACCTCTTGAGTGCTGAGATTCTGGGTGTGTGCCACTATGCCCAAACTGAGAGTTCCTTTTTTGAATCAAGAATGGATGCTGTCTGTATGTATTTATTTCATTCCACATCTTTACATGCAGAAGAAAAACAAACAAAAGCAAATTTTAAAAATGCATTTGGAGATACAACACAAGTACAGCCATGTTTTTCAGACTAATTTTTTGAAATATTTAATCTACTTTTGAAAAGAAAATACAAAAAATAAAATAATAAAAAGAATGGATGTGCATTTTTATCACGTTACTTTCTCAACAGCGCTGGAGACCATCATGACTATTCATTTTGATCCATTCACATGAACTGTATCAACAAATGTCCTTATATGAACTACTTGTGCATTCCTGGAGTAAACTCTTTTTTTTTCTCAGTACGGAAGGTGAAACTCAGGGCTCTGTGCACACTAGGCAAGCATTCTACCACTGAAATACACCCTCAAGCCCCAAACTCCATTTGCTTACACTATCAACCAGTATGCAGCTGATGACATTTGGCTAGTATTTTAATTAGTAATTTTCCATTGATACTAACAAATAAAACTCCTTGGTAACTTGCTTTTTATCCCATACTGTTCATGGTTGTGTGTTAGTATTATGCTAACGCCCTGAAAACCCTTTGAAAGTGTCCTTCCCTTTCTTATATCCTGGAACAGAAAAAGCACATCCAAGACAGTGCAAAGGAATTCCTCTACCACTTGATGAAAGACTAAAAGACACAAAAGCAATGAAATTGTTGTTGTTGTTGTTGTTGCTGTTGTTAGGTGCTGTCGAGTCGAGTCCGACTCATAGCAACCCTCATAGAGTTTTCAATGGCTGTTTTCAGAATTGCCTTGGGAGTGGGTTGCCAGGTCCTTCTCCCATTTTGCAGTGCTGGGAATCGAACTTGGGACCTCAGACACTGCAGTGCAGTGTTCTACCAACTGAGCTAAATCCCAGCCCAAAGCAATGAAATAGGGTACATAAAAGGAAATGTGCTGGAAGACCAAAGACCGAATAGATTTGTCATATCTACAGACAAAATCAGGTTAAACTTATCTACTGAAATACTAAGTACTCCAGTTTGAACCACAAAGTCATGCCCAATATATGAGACAATTCAGAAAGTTTGGAAATAGAAGGACAAAGAGTCACACCCCAAAATTGCAAGAGAAGTTGAAAGAGAATCTTAACATCTGAAAAGGTTGAATTTATGGAAACAAGCAACAGATGAGAAATAAAAGCAGTTTTAAATGATAAAGTATAAAACTCAAAATAAAGATCTAAATAGCTATATATACACCCCAAATAGTATAGCATCAACATTTATAACGAAACAAAACAAAAAAACTGCCATAAATATGGAATTAAACAATATAAGCGGGCTGGGCCTGCAGCCCTACCACTGTGGTGTCTGATCCTGTCAGATTTCAGAAGCTAAGCAGAGTCGGACCTGGTTAATATTTGAATGGGAGACCGCCTGGGAACCCCAAGTGCTGTAGGTCTGGAAGAAGGACCTGGCAACCCACTCCCAAAAAACAATCCACCACTGAAAACCTCATGAATAACAGAGAAGCACTGACAATAGCGTTTTGTGTTTAGGATCGCTATGACTTGGACACCGACTCGAGGGCACCTAACAACAACTACAACAACCAGTGTGGGCTGGGGTGTAGCTCAGTGGTTGAGAATGTGCCTAGTATGCATGATACCCTGGATTTGATTGTGAAAAATATAATTAATAAAGAATATCTTAACATATATGACGAAGTAGATGGTTGTTGTTTTTAGATGTATAAATATAACAGGACTAATCTTACCTATTATAAAACAATTTGGAGGCTGGGGATGTAGCTCAGTGATAGAGCATTTGCACGTGTGAAGCCCTTGGTTTGTTCCCGAACACCAACTAACCAAACACAAAAACAAACAAGCAAACAAAAAAAGCAAAAAAACTTGAATCCAAATTGCATTGATATGAGAAAGAAGGACCTAACTTGATACAAAAAAGAAAAACCTAATTAAATCATGTCAGGCCCTGGCTCCTTTAAGACTTGAGAGTTTGCGTTCCTCATCCCTCCAAATCAGAGAACAGGACCGCACTCCCTTATCTAGGGAATGCCAGGAGCTCCTGTCTCTGAGCACAGAGGCGCTGCAATAAACCCCACACCCCCATATGGACATAGCGCCTGGTATCTAAAAGTTGTTTCTTTAAAGATTTTGTAGTCGAGGACTTTCTGCTTCCTGCTTGGATTGCTCTGTAACACTTGCAGACTGTTTAAAGTAACCAGTCAAAGAGAAACACACAGATCCCTTTGTCTACTTGTCTATAAACCCTATTTAAGGGATAGGAGAGAATAACTCCGGGTGGGGGCATATTTTTGTCAAGGAAAAAACAGAATATAGTGGGCAATACATTTCTCTTACATAAAACTATACACTGATAGACAGGATTATAGGTGTATTAAACAAAGTCTGTCAGAATCTTTTAAAAATCACATCATCATGGCTATGTTGAGTTTGAAGTCAGCAGTGAGATTATGGAGTGCTCCCACCCCACCTCCTTTTTTTCAGATCGATTTTTACAATGTTTCCCAGGCTGGCCTTGTACTCATAATCCTCCGGCCTCAGTCTCACCAGTGCTGGGACTATAGGTGTGCACACCCAGCTTTTCCTCTTCCTTTATATGGAGGTGTTTAATTTCCTAATATTTCCCTATTTGTGTTGTTTACCTTTTTGCTCCATGTGTAGATTATATTTGTGAGGAAAAAATAATAAAGATTTTCAAGTGGAAGATCATAGGAGAAGGAATTTGCTTTGAGTTGGGGCATGAATCCACAAATAGAAACAGCAAAGAAGCTGTGGAAAACCAGGAAAGTCCATCCTCTACCCTGTAAGCATTCTGCTAGAAAATTTTAACTAAAAATGGCTTCATTGGGAGAATCCTGAACTTAAAATCAATGATCATTAGAAAGAATCAACAGTAAAATTCCTCAGGCCTAAGTGCCTGGAAACCTTTACTTCCTAAGGGGCTGATCTGTTTTCTTTTTAAGGAGAATGAAAATCATGTAGTTGATCATATTTGCCTTTTTCACTATGGTTGCCAGGAAGCTCATACTCAAATGTATAACTTACATAGAAGTAAAGTCATGTGAACTCTTTATCTCTTTATTCTCTCTAAATTTCTCTGATTATGTTTTTCAGTTACTATTTGCCTTTTTCCATTTTGTCATGTGGAAAAACAAGTGAGGAATACTGTATTAGGGGTTCCTAAGACCATTCTTAGACTTGATTGTTCACTAGAAAGTCTTTCCAGAACTTGTTATATTATTCATGATTTTGATTTATTACAGCAAAATGTACACATTAAATTCAGCAAAGAAAAAAGTGCATAGAGAACAGACTTCAGGAGAATCTTGGCAGAGGCTTCCATTTATCCTGAGTAGAGGGCTAGCACTTAATTATCCTGGCAATGATGTTTAACAATATGTTGAAGTGTAATCAAACAGGGATGCTCAATGGAGCCTTGCTGTCCAAGGTTTTTAGAAGAGAGTCAGTTATGTAATGTGACTGTAATGTCCATTTGGTTAATCTAAACTATTTAGTCCTTAGGTCCCCAGGGGTTAAAGTGATACAAGGTGGTCTAAAGTTCTCAGTATGCAAACACAGGCAATCACATAAATCACATTATTAGCATAAACTATTCAGCATGGCCCAAAATTTGAGGTATACAAAGACACTGTCATCAGTCAAGATATTCCAAGGGACCTGGATGAAGAGACACATGCCTATTATCCCAGTGACTAGGGAGACAGAGAAAGGAGGATTCTGAGTTGGAGGCCAGAGGCAGCCTGCACAACTTAGTGATGAGACCCTGACTCAAAATAAAAAATACAAAGTGAGCTATGGGTGCAACCCAGTGGTAGAGCACTTGCAAAGTATATGCAAGGCCCTGGGATTGACCCACACACATGCACAAAAAAGATATTCCAAAGGCTCAGAGAGTGTCTTCATGGACCTGCTCAAGGGTCAATCCTGAGCACATTTGGAATGTGCAGGGTTTGGGCAGCCTAAGCCTGTTGAGTTACACTTTATTATATAGTCCATGCCCCTCACCCTTGGCCTAAGCTCTCTTACAGAGAAAATGATGATAATATTTCTTTGAGCATGTACCTTAGTGCGGTATTTAATAGAACATATATTAGATACCCTCAGATATCTGTTGATTTGCTGTACTGTGGGGGCTTGCATGTTGCTGTGATGCTAAAAACTATGCTACTGGCATTACAGATACTAGCAGGGTTACCTATGGTAGACAGGTTTCAGCTGATCTTCTAGACTAAGCCTAGGGAGTAAGACCTGGCAGCTCACTCTCAAAACAATCAGCTGTTAAAGCCCTGTGAATAGGAGAGAAACACTGTCAGATAAAGTGCTGGAAAAATAAGCCCCCTAGGTTGGAAGGCTGCTGGGGAAGAGTTGCCTCCTCAAAGTAGAGTCTACCTTAATGACAGAAATGGAGTAAAGCCCCAGGAGCCTCACACATTTGGTGATGTGGCACAACTCAAAATGAGAAGGAACAACTGTAAACATTCATTAATAATTGGATATCAAGATATATCCTGAAGTACAATGCTGTCAGTGATAGAATAATATCTATATGTCTACAAGGAAGGCCAGTTAATATGACTATTATTCAAATTTATGCACCTACCACTAAGGCCACAAATGAAGATAGGGAAGATTTTTACCAGCTTCTGCAATCTGAAATAGATCAAACATGCAATCAGGATGTACTGATAATTCCTGGTGACTGGAATACAAAAGTTGGAAACAAAGAAGAAGGCTCAGTAGTTGGAAAATATGACCTTAGTGACAGAAACAATGCTGGAGATTGCATGGTAGTATTTAGTCAGACCAATGACTTTTTCATTGCAAATACATTTTTTTACCAACATAAATGGTGACTCTGCATATGGAATTCACCAGATGGAACACACAGGAACAAAATTGACTACATTTGTGGAAGAGGTTATGGAAAACTTCAATATCAAAAGTCAGAACAAGACTAGGTCTTGATTTTGGACCAGATTATCAACTGCTCGGGGGCTGGGATTTAGCTCAGTTGGTAGAGCGCCGCTCTGCAGTCTCTGAGGTCCAGAGTTCAATTCCCAGCACTGCAAACATGGGAGAAGGATGTGGCAACCCCCTTCCAAGGCAATCCCAAAAACAATCTGCCATTGAAAACCCTATGAGGGTCGCTATGAGTTGGACATGACTCGACAGCACCTAACAACAACAACAACAACATCAACTGCTCATATGTAGGTTCATACAGAAACTGAAGAAAATTAGAAGAAGTGTACAAGAGATAAGGTATGACCTTGTGTATCCACCCTGAGTTCAGAGACCACCTCAAGAACAGGTTTAATGCATTAGACACAAATGATGGAAGACCAGATGAGTTGTGGCATGACATCAAAGACAAAATTCATGAGGAAAACAAAAAGGTTATTTAAAAGACAGGAAAAAAGAAGAGACCAAATTACATGTCAAAAGAGACTCTAAAACTTGCCCTTGAACATTGAACAGCTAAAGTAAAAGGAAGACATGATGAAGTTAAGGAACTAAACAGAAGATTTCAAAGGACAGCTCGAGAAGACAAAATCAAATACTATAATGACATATGTAAAGAGCTGGAGACAGAAAACCAAAAGGGAAGAACATGCTCTGTTTTTCTCAAGCTTAAGGAATTGAAGACAAGATTCACGCTTTGAGTGGCAATAGTGAAGGATTCTACAAGGAAAATATTAAAAGATGCAGAAAAGAGCAAAAGAAGATGGAAAGAAAACACAGTCATTATACAAAAAAGAATTGATGGATGACCAATCATATGAAGAGGTTGCATATGACCAGGAACCAATGGTATTGAAGGACAAAGTAGAAGCTGCCTTGAAGGAACTGGTGAAATACAAGGCTCCAGGAATTGATGGAATACCAATAGAGATGTTTCAACAAACAGATGCAGCCCTGGAGGTGCTAACTTTTTTTTTTATATACCCACATTTTTTATTTCTCTTTGGGGTCATATCTTTTTTTTATTAGAAATTTTTAATGTACTGTGCTAACTTTTTTATGCCAAGAGATTTGGAAAACAGCTACTTGGCTAACTGACTGGAAGAAATCCATATTTGTGCCTAGTCCAAGAAAGAGGATCCAACCAAATGTGGAAACTATTGAATGATATCATTAATAATCACACACAAGAAAAATTCTACTAAAGATCATTCAAAAGCAACTGCAGCAGTATACAGACAGGGAATTTGCAGAAAATCAAGCCTAATTCAGAAGAGGACATGGGACCAGAGACATCTTGCTGATGTCAGATGGATATTAGCCAAAAGCAGAGACTATCAGAAAGGTGTCTATATACGTCTTATCAACAATGAAAGGCATTTGACTCTGTGGATTGTAACAAATTATGTATAAAACTGCAAAGAATGGGAATACCAGAGCACCTAACTATACTCATGAGGAATTTGTACATGGGCCAGGAGGCAGTCATTTAAACAGAACAAGGAAACACTACTTGGTTTAAAGTTGAGAACGGTGTGCATCAGGGCTGTATCCTTTCACCTTTCCTCTTTGGTGTCTATGCTGAGCAAGTAATCTGAGAAGCTGGACTTTATGAAGAACACATCAGCATTGGAGGAAGACTCATTAACAACCTGGGTTATGCAGATGATACAACTCTGCTTGCTGAAAGTGAAGAGGATTTGGAACATTTACTGATGAAGATCAAAGGACACAGCCTTCAGTACGGATTGTACCTCAACATCATGAAAACAAAAATCCTTACAATGGGGTCAGTAAGCAACTTCATGATACATGGAGAAAAGATTGAGATTGTCCAAGATTTTGCTTTACTTGGTTCTACAATCAACATCTGTTGAATCACCATTCAAGAAATCAAAAGATGCATTGTATTAGGAAAAACTGTTGAAAAATACCTCTTTAAAGTATTGAAAAGTAAAGATGTCACATTGAAGATGAAGGTGCACCTGATTCATGCCATGGTATTTTCAGTCGCATCATGTGCTTGTGAAAGCTGAACATTGCATAAGGGAGACAGGAGAAGCACTGATGCTTTTGAATTATAGTGCTGGAGATGAATATTGACTAAACCATCGACTGCCCAAAGAACCAACAGATCTGCCCTAGAAGAAGTGCAACCAGAGTGCTTCTTGTAAGCAAGGATGGCTAGACTGCATCTTATGTATTTTGGACATGTAGTCAGGAGAGAACAATCCTTGGAGAAGGACATCATGTTTAGGAGAATGGCAGGTCAACAACAACAACAACAACAAAAAGGAAAACCCTCAACTAGGTGGATTGACACAGTGTCTGCAACAATGGACTTAAACATAAACAAGATTGTGTGCCTGGCACAGAATCAGGGAGTGTTTTGTTCTGTTGTACATAGGGTCACTGAATTGTACCCAACCTGATGGCACCTAACAACAACATATTAGATACAACAATAGTTCAGCATGCATATTCCTAAAATTTGGAGGAGCCAGTATGAAGGTAGAGGTACATTTAAAGAAACAACTAGGTGATCGTATAAAAGCATTACATTTCCACTTTTGGAAGGGACCTTAGGTACACTCACTGTGTTGATCCAGATTTCAGGCAGCAACATCAGTCTGGCAAGTGCCTTCTCCTCTGTGGGTTCCCATTCACATGGGAGAGAGGTTACATACGATTGTCTCCCCTTATCTGCAGATTCACTTTCTGCAGTTTCAGTTACCCATGGTCATCCTTGGTCTGAAAATATTAAATGGAACATTCCAGAAACAAAACAGTTTCTAAGTTTCAAATTGCACATCTTTCTGAGTAGCACATCTCCTAATCTAATCTAGTGTCTTGGACATTTGTCTGTTGTAACATGGCAGTAAGGAGTTACTTTAACTACTTTAATCCTTTCTGAAAGAGACTTTACCCACTCTGTGAGGCCTCTTCTGTTCTTTCTGAGCTCCCCTAAACTGGGGATTGTGTAGGGGAGTTTCCTTAGCTCTCTAATCCCCCCTGGAATTGTATGTGTGTGAGTTCCCTAAGCTCTTCACCCTGGAGATTTTAAAGTTTCCTGCACTCTCCAGTCTTGACTTAACTACCTGTTAGTCTCACGGAGAACTCATTCTATCACACACTATCCCTTTTCTTCTTCCCTGCTTCCATATAATTGGCCATTATGGCACTGACTCACTTTAATATATTAATAAATTGAAAAAAAACTACCCAAGACAATTTGGAACTTTAGTAGCCTCTTTGGGAAACTTCTTGTTGTTACATGCCATCAAGTCAGTGTCTGACTTATAGTGACCCTATATACAACAGACAAAACATTATTGTCAGTGCTTCTCTGCTATTCATAGGGTTTTCAATGGCTGATTTTTGGGGGAGTGGGTTTCTGGGTCTTTCTCCCAAGCCTACAGCACCTGGTGTTTCTAGGCAGTCTCCCATCCAAGTACTAACTGGGCCCTACCCTGCTTAGCTTCTGAGATCTGATGGGATAGGACGCCACAATGGTATGGCTGCAGTCACGTGGAAAACTTGAGATCTCTCCAAATGAATTCATCTAAGACCTCTTTCTTCCCACCACCTCTGCTCAGCTGTTCTCTCCTCTTCTTACCATCCATCTTCTCTTTATTGTTGTTGTTAGGTGCTGTGGAGTCAGGTCTGACTCATAGTTAGCTTATGTTCAACAGATGAAACACCTCCCAACACTGTGCCATGCTCAGCACTACTGTCAGTGCTTCTCTGCTATTCATAAGGTTTTCAATGGCTGATTATTTTTTGGGAGTGGGTTGCCAGGTCCTTCTCCCAAGCCTACAGCACCTGGTGTTCCCAGGTGGTCTCCCATCCAAGTACTAACCAGGCCCGACCCTGCCTAGCTTCTGAGATCTGACAGGATAGGATGCCACAGTGGTATGGCTACAGGCATTATCTTCCCTTTAGCTCCACTGAATCTCCTTTAAATCTCCCCTGCACTATCCACCCCTGCCAGACCTTTTCTTCCTCATTCCATCCCTTCCATTTCTTACAGTCTTTAGAGCTTTAGTCCATCTTGCCACCATTGGGGGACTCTTATTTTTACTTTTTTGCAATTCTTGGTGGTTGAACTCAGAGTCTCCCACATACATTGCAAATGCTCTACCACTGGGATGCACCCCTAGCCCATTAAAAAAAAATTGAGTCAGGGTCTCGCTAAATTATGCAGGCTGCCTCTGGCCTGGAATTTACCATCTTCCTGCCTCAGTCTCCCAACTTGCTAGGATTACAGGCATGTACCACCATGTCTGGCCACTGGGGGATTCTTGAGGGACTTGGGGACCCCAAAAGCAAGTACCTGAGGCTGAAAAAGCTGAGTGGAAACAGAGTGGGTATTTTATCCACCTATGGACACCTAGGGTGATTCCATATCTTGGCTATTGTGAATAATGCTGCAATAAACATGGATGGACAGGTATCTCTGTGGTATGTTGACCTATATTCCTTTGGATAAATACCCAGGAGTGGTCCAGCTGGGTTGAGTATGGTAGTTCTATTTTCAGTTTTTTAAGGAACCCCCAAACTGATTTCCATAATGGTTTCACCAATCTGCATTCCCTCCAGCAGTATAATAGAGTTCCTTTCTCCCCACATCTTCACAAGCATTTGTTGTTTGATTTGTTGATGCTAGCCATTCTGGCTGGGGTGAATTGGTATCTCATTGTAGTTTTGATTTACATTTCCCTGATGGCTAAGGATGTTAAACATTTTTTATTATGAATTGTTGACCATTTGTGTTTCTTCTTTTGAGAAGTCTCTATTCAGTTCTTTTGCCTATTTTTTATTGGATACTTTGCTTTTTTGATGTTTAGTGCTTTGAGCTCTTTATATATTCTAGATATTAATCCCTTATCTGATGTGTAGATGGCAAAGATTTTCTCCCATTCTGTAAGGTGTCTCTTTACTCTGATAATTGTGTCCTTTGCTGTGCAAAAGCTTTTAAATTTCATGCAATCCCATTTGTCAATTCTTGCTATTGTTTCCTGTGCTAATGGGATCCTATTCAGAAAGTCCTTGCCTATGCTAAGGTCTTGAAGTGTTTTCCCTATGTTTCCCTCTAGCTGTTTCAATATTTCAGATTTTACATTAAGGCCTTTGATCCATTTTGAACTGATTTTTGTACAACGTGAGAAAGAGGGATCTAGTTTCTGTCTTCTACATGAGGCTATCTGGTTCTCCCAGCATCATTTGTTGAAGAGGGTGTTTTTTCTCTAACTTATATTTTTGGTTCTTTTATAGAATATCAGGTAACTGTACTACATGTTTTTTTTCTATTTTCCCTGTATTGATAAATGTTGATGGGGTACAGAATAAATTAAGGAGACCCTGATTTTCCCATTATCCAACTATTATATCACCTTTAGTTACACTTTCATCAACTTAGAAAGTTTAGGGAAACTTTTGACTAATATGTAGTAAAATTCATATGGTTTATATTCACCTATTTTTCCCATGTACTCATGAAGTTGCATCATTTGAGATTATCCTCTCCCTCTTCATTCCTTTACATAGTTTCTCCTCCCCTTCCCACCTTCCACAACCTTTACTTCCCTTTGCTAGTCCCCTCCCTCCTTATCTATACTCCTGATTTATTTCTGGATCCTCTATTCTGTTCCATTGGTCTACCTATCCATTTTTGTGCCAGTACCATGCAATTTTTGTTACTATGGCTTTGTAGTATAATTTGAAATCAGGGATTGTGATACCCCTGCATTGTTCTTTCTGCCCAGGGCCATGTTAGCGATTTGTGCTTCCATATGAACTTTAATATTGCTTTCTCTATTTCAGTGAAGAATGTCATTGGGATTTTGGTGGCGACTGCATTAAATCTGTAGATTGCTTTCAGTAATGTAGACATTTTCACAATATTAATTCTTTGGATCTGTGAGCATGGGAGATTTTTTTACCTTCTAATGTCTTCTTCAATTTTTTTCTTTGGTGTTTTAAAGTTTTTATTGTAGAGGTCTTTCACATCTTTGATTAAGTTTATTCCCAGGTATTTTATTTGTTTTGAAGCTATTGTGAATGGAACTGTTTTCCTGGTTTCTTTCTCTGCCTGGTTGTTATTGGTATACAGAAAAGCTACTAATTTATGTATGTTGCTTTTGTACCCTTCTACTTTACTGAAAGTGTTTAATAGCTCTAAGAGTTTTCTAGGAAAGTCTTTAGGATCTTTTAGGTATAGTATTACATTGTCTGCAAATGGGATAATTTGACTTCTTCCTTTCCTATTTGAGTATCTTTTATTTCTTTCTCTTGTCTTATTGCTGTGGCTAAGAGTTCAGTTACTACATTAAACAGTAGTGGAGAGAGTGGACACCCTTGTCTTGTTCCTGATTTTAGAGGAAATGCTTTCAGTTTTTCCCCACTTAGTACGATGTTGGCTATAGGTTTTTCACATATTGTCTTTATTATGTTCAGGAATGTTCCTTCCATTCCTAATTTCTTCAAGGCTTTTATCATAAAAGGATGTTGTTGAGTTTGGCCAAATTGAGTTATTATTCTGAAAAACTTTATTTCAAGAATAATTATAGCTGGGCACAGTAATGCACACCTGTAATCCCAGCAACACAGGAGGTGGAGCCAGGAGGATTTTGAATTTGAGGCCAGAGGCAGCCTTGGTAATTTAGTGAGACCCTGATTAAAAATAAAAATAAAAAATGGACTGGGGGTGAAGCCTAGTAGTAGAGCACTTGCAATGTATATACGAGGCCCTGAGTTTAACCCCTAAGTACCACAAAAGAAAAAAATTACATTTTATATCTATTTAAAAATAGTTTTTGAAATCTTTTCAGTAACTTATAGCCTTAGATTTATGATAAATTAAGAGATGTTTATCAAATATCTAGGTTCGTTCTTTCTTTCTTTCTTTCTTTCTTTCTTTCTTTCTTTCCTTTTCTGTGTCAGGGGTTGAACCTAGGGCCTCACACATGCTAGATAAGTGCTCTACCACTGAGCTCCACACCCAACCCCTAGTTTATTTTTTATTTTGAATCAGAGTCTCACTAAATTTCTCAGGCTGCCTTTGGCCTCAAATCTGTGATCCTCTTGCTTCAGCAGATCATTTCCAAGTAAGACAAGCCACTAAAACATTAACAACTAAGCAAAAATTTGTTTATATACCATCTACTTCTTATTTTTATATGGTAGAGAGAGGCTAAATATATTTATGTCTGTTAATAAATATATTGGTTTTATTTTGCCACATTGAGAAATTATACTGTAAAGAAATACTATATACCTGTAAAGTTGTGAGACATATTCATAAGCCTTGCTAACCTGCTACAAAAGGCTGGTATATGGTAGATAGCTCATAATGATCTACCTCCTAGTTTTTTTTGCAAAATAAAAGTTATTAGTGGTTAAAATTATAATCAATACATGTAAATGAAACTCCTACATGCAATAATGGCAAAGAAAAACAACTTTGTATGTAATGTATTCTGAATATTTTTTCTAACATTTTATCATGAAATCATCAAGCATATGGAAAATTACAAAGAACTGTGTAATGAGCACCCATATACCCCTCCTCCTAAGATATTATATCTTGCTAATCTTGCTTTATCCCATCTCTGTACATCTATCTAACTCTTTTTCTGATCCATCAGTCCACCTCAATTTTGGGTGGAATTCAAAGTAAGAAATACAAAACTCACTTCAGTATACTTTACCTCTAAACAATTTAGCATGCATATTGTTCGAGTTCAATATTCATTTATAGTTTTTTTTTCAGTACTAGGGGATTGAACCCAGGACATTGTGACTGTTAGGCAACTGCTCTGCCACTGAGCCACATTCCCAGCCCCTTTATAACTTTTTAGTTTTGAGACATGATCTTGTTAAGTTACAGGCTGTCACTGGCCTTGAACCTGCGATCCCCCTGTCCCAGCCTCCTGAGTTACGGGGTTTACTGGCATGCGCCATGATTCCCAGCTTCAGTTATGGTTTTAAGTAAAAATTGCACATAGTGAGATGTACAAATCTCAAGTGTATCATTCCAAGAGTTTGACAAATGAAGACCCCTATCAATCTACTAGGCATCACTATCACTCCAGGCTGTTCCCTCATGCCCCTACCTTGTCAATCCCTGCTGCTGCCACTCTCTCCAGAGGCAAGCAATTTCCTGACTCTTTTCACCATAGTTTAGTTTAACTTTTTCTAGAAACTTGATATAAATGAAGTCATGCTGAGCTGGCTGGTGTCAGTTCAGAGGGGCCAGCTGTTACATATGTATCAACATCCCACCACAGCAACCCAGAATTTTGGACCTTAAGGCTAATCCATGTCTGCTGCCAGACAGGAGTGCATTGCACTAAAGGCTTCCAGCACAGTTTTACTTAGTCCAAATGGGAATCTCAGGAGGAGGATGTACTGGCCCGACTTTTAAAAAGTATTTTATTTATATATGTTAGTGGGGTACAGAGTAATAAGTCATTTGATATATCCATTGTGAAACAATTAAATCACTTTTCCATACACTTCCATCTCTTTAAACATTTTACAGAACAGAATAAAGAAGAAAGAAAAAAGCAATTCATAGTGTTGCATACTATATTTTGCATTTTCTCTCTCCCTCTTTACCCCCCTATGTAGTTTCCCCTCCCCTTATCCCCTTCCCCATCCCCTCCTCCCTTATATTGGGTCCACTAGTATTTTCTATTCTTAAATAAGTATGATTGTATATATATATATATATGCATAATTTTTTTTCTTTTAAGGTAGATTTAGCTCCCGCATATGAGCAAAAACAGGCAGTATTTTGTGCTGGGCCCAGTTTACAGATTGTGAAGGAGAGGCATAGAGAGATCAGGTCACATGCTAAGTCAGGATCTGAGCTACCCATGCAGCTTCAAGGCATGTCTCTGACCACTGTACCAAGCATCCCACTAGAGCATCATATTCTCACATGTACAAGCTCTTGGGAAATAGAGAGTTGACCTTTGACCTTCATGGCCATAAGCATCCCCACCTTTCTCCAGGAGGCCTCTCTGTCCTGATTTCTACCTTACTTTCTGATATCAGCCCTCTATCCTTGCTTGCCAGGATCCTCCCTGCCCCCCTATATTGGTCCCCCTGAGTCTTGTCTCCTCTACAGGCTTCCTCATCCTCACCTCTGACAATACAACCTCAAACCTACCTGGTGGTAGTGGGCTCCTCCTCTCCCTGCAGCCAATTGTATTTTTGTTAATGCAATAGTCAATATATAATATAATATAATATAATATAATATAATATAACAGAGCCTGCAGCCATACCGCTGTGGCGTCCAATCTCATCAGATCTCAGAAGCTAAGAAGGGTCGGGCCTGGTTAGAACTTGGATGGGAGACCGCCTGGGAACACCAGGTGCTATAGGCTTGGGAGAAGGACCCAGCAACCCACCCCCAAAAATCAATCCGTCATTGAAAACCCTATGAATAGCAGAGAAGCACTAACAATACTGTTTCACCTGTTGTACATAAGGTCACTATGAGTTGGACACTGACTCAATGGCACCTAACAACAACAAAAACAATATAATTAATATAATATAATATAATATAATATAATCAACTTAAAAATAAGAAAGATTTATTCTGTCTTGATTTTGGAGATTTCAGTCCATGGTCAGTTGGCTTGTTGCTTTTGGGCTTGTGGTGACGCAGAACATTATGTAGTGATAGTACATGGCAGAGGAAGCCCTCACCTCATGTTCAGAAGTGAAAAATAGAACAAGGAAGAGGCTCTGGTCCTAATATCCCCTTTAAGAGCGTGCTCCCAATTATTGGAAGATCTCTCACTAGGCCCTCCCTGTTAAAGATTCCACAACCTTCCGGGAATGCCAAAGGTCAGGGACCAAGCCTTTAAGATATGAGCTTTTGGAGGACACTTATCCAAACCATAGTAATTAAAGAAAAAGAGCTGGGTGCAGTGGTGCACACCTGTAATCCCAGCACTCAGGAGGCTGAGGCAGGAGGATCATGAGTTTCAAGGCCAATCTGGGCTACATAGCAAGACCCTATCTCAAAAAAAAAATAGAAAAAAAGAGTAATTTTGTCTTAAAGTAAAATGACAAGTTGTTCAAAAACAGAGAGGAACAGAGAAAGAGGAAAGTATAGGACAAAATCTGAATGGATATGGAAAATTGTAGAATATTTGCAGGAAAGAATTTTATTACTTGTGATTGAAGCTGGGTAAAATTGGATGGGTTCATTTATGACATTAAAGAAATGGAGAGCTTTAATATCATCTAATATACTGGCACAAAACTAAAATTTGGCTTTCTTTCTGTTGAAATGAAGAACTTTGCTTGGGTTATTGGTTTGTTCTTGATAAGTTGTAAAGGTTTAAAGTAACCTTCTGAGTAATTTGTCTAGAATGCATAGATTGTGTGTTTTATCAGAACTTCCAACCTTGATATTGTGATATAATAAGAACTATACATTTGGCCTCTGCCCCTCAGTTCCTGGCACAGAGCTCCTAAAATTCTTGCAGATACAAGTGCTAGGAGAATCTTTCGTTCTTGATTGTCTCTGCCTCCATTTCTGATAGAGCTCTTAAGACCTTTGTCATTTCCTGAATAACTGGAGTTATCTAACACAGAGCTCCAAAATCCTTTGGAATCTCTTGGGTGACAGGAACATCTTTTATTCTAATGAGATGACCCTTCAGGCTCCTGGATGGCCTCAGAATGGAGGCTGGTCGCCAGGGGAATCAACCCTGTGATGACAGGGTTGGAACTTTCAGCTCCACTCCCAACCTCCCGGAAAAGGGAGAAGGACTGAAGGTTAAATTGGTCACCAATGGCCAGCGATGTAATCAGTCATGCCTACTCATGAAGCCTCCATAAATACCGGAAAGGACAGAGTTTGGAGAGCTTCTGGATAATTGAACAAGTGGAGGTTCTGGGAGGGTGGAGGAGACCTGGAAGTTCCACACCCCTTCCCCGATGCCTTGCCTTATATATCACTTCCAACTGGCTGTCCATCTGTATCCTTTATTATATCTTGTACCAATAAACTGATAAATGTAACTAAAGGGTTTCGCTACGTTCTGTGAGCCCGTGTAGCAAGTTAAGGGAACTTGAGGAGTGAGTGATGGGAACTTGGATTTATTGCCAGTCAGTCTGAAGCACAGGTCACAACTTGTACTTGTGACTGGTATCTGAAATGGGGAGGGAACAGTGTTGTGTGACTGAGCCCTTAACCTTCGGGATCTGATGGTATCACCAGGTTGGTAGTGTCAGAAATGAATGGAGTTAGAGGTCACCCACCTGGTGTCCACTGGGAAATCTGCTGGAGCATTTGCTACTGGTGGGGAGAAATCTGCACATACATTTTGTGACTGGACTGCAGGTGAAATGTTTATTTGCTTATTTGTTTGTTGGCAGTGTCGGTTATAAAACCCAGGGTCTCTCACATTCTAGACAAGTGCTCTACCACGGAGCTATACCACCAGCCCAGAGGAGATTCACATCACTTATGTATGTTGTTGTTATGTGCCGTTGAGTTGAGTCTGACTCTTAGTGACTCTCATAGGGTTTTCAATGGCTGATTGTTTTGGTAGTGGACTGCCACATCCTTCTCCCATTTTTGCAGTGCTAGGGATTGAACCTAGGTCCTCAGAAAGTGCAGAACAGCATTCTGCCGACTGAGCTAAACCCCAGCCCCAACTTACCTATACAGTTTTATTAATATACAGATGCTTAGGGTCCTGTCTTCAGCTCTGAATTCCTGTGTCTATAAATATGCTCTTACTACCATATGTGTTTGAGAAGCAGTGGAGCCTGTGGGGTCCTCCCTGGGGTACTCCCCGTCCCACATAGTTCAGGCGCCAGTTCCCCAAATCAGAGATTTCCGGCCCAAAGCCTATAGCATGGAGGGAACATGGTTGCTAGTGTGGATTTTTTTTTCTTTTTTCTATTGCAGGGCTTTCCGCCCACTTGGGAGACCACTTGGGAGGACCAAATCCTCTTGTGGGTGGGATGATATTCAACCCCCCCCCGGAGAGAGTCTGTAGTAGGTCTGCCATGCACGGTGATTGCACTCGAAACTGTTCTTATTGTGTCTAATTGTCCCGCAAGACTCTGCCAGAAAGGAGCACTCTGTCCATGTGGCGCTCAGCCTCCTCCGCAGACCTCACCTTTCTCCACAGTGCAGTGGGATGACTTAGGATCCCCTCTGGTGTGTCTGGTGTGTCCAGGCATATGTGTGCCCATATGTCTGTGGAGATTGTGTCTGCATGACTGTCCCACCACAACAGGAGGGAGGGAGCCGCGTTTCAGCTCTGGATGCGTACCGCTGGCACTGGTTTCCCAGTTCCCTCCGCGATTACTCCCCGTACCCTCGAGTATCTGCTCTCGTGGCTCTGATCCCTATTTTCTCGCGTGAGGGACCTACAACAGCCCAGCATCTCAGGCTCAGGGACGTATGTCGCTAAAGATGGCGATTCCGTGTGCCACCTCAAAAAACTGACTCACCCGAAATCTTGCAGTTTGTGTCCTGCAGGCAGGGTGACAGTGTGATGTCAAGGTTGCATGCCGTGTTGGGTCCAGCTCCTGTGGGTGTGTGGGCAAAGTCCCCTCCGAGTCTCCGGGATTCTATCCTACTGACTGCATGAAGGCGAAATGGCAGAATGGCGGTCCTGCTACTGACCTCTGTGTAGCTCCTCCGAAGCCAAATGCTCGATTTCAGTGTCCATCCAGTTTCATCCTCTGTCTCCCAATCTAAACTATCACTGTTTCTATCTATTCAATGTGAGTTCTAAACCCCTAATCAAGGTTTCCCTTTACTCTGGGACAGAAGACGCGTGTTATCTGTCCGCCATCTTCTCTAGACAGAATATTTCCTGGAACCATCTCTTTGGTCATTGTGGGGCAATCTGCCATTTTCTACGTAATCAGCAAAATCTCTATAGACTAAGACAGACTGCTCCTGCAGACTGTGTGAAAACACTGCCATCCTGAGTTCTGGAGGGTTTTTTTTTTTTTTTGGTATGAGGATTTGAATCCAGGGTCTTGCACCTGCCTGCTTTGTAGGTGCTGGACCGCCGCACTGTGCCCCCAGCCCATATTTTTTACTTTTTGAGATAGGGGCTTGCTGGGTTGCACAAACTGCCTCTGATCTCGGGCTTGTGGTCCTCCTGTCTCCTCCCCCCAAGCCGCTGGGATTGCAGGCGTGCACCACCACACCTGACTAGAAGTGTTTTATATGTGTGTGCAAGCGTGTATGCATGGTTTTGTTTTTGTTTTTGTTTTTGTTTTGATTTTGTTTTTTTGTTACTTGGGGTTTTGTTTTGTTTTGTTTTGTTTTGGTTTGGTTTTTTGCTGTTGTTTGTTTTTGTTGTTTTGTACGGGGGTTTGAAACCAGGTTCTTGTGCCTATTCGCTTTGTAGGTGCTGGACCGCTGCGCTGTGCCCCCAGTCCATATTTTTTTACTGTTTGACACAGGGTCTCGCTGGGTTGCGCAGGCTGCCTGTGATCTTGAGCTTTCGATCCTCCTGCCTCCGCCCCCAAGCTACTGGGAATGCAGGTGTATACCACCGCACCTGACTATAAGCGATTTTATACATGGGTGGGAGCGTGTATGCATGAGGTTTTTTGTTGTTGTTGTTGTTGTTTTGTTTTGTTTCCTTCCTTTCTTGTTTTACTCTCTTCCCTCTTTCTATTCTCCTTCTTGCTATATATGCATCCTTGTATTAATTATTTTACCATCAGAGCCCCCACACGTCTGTCAGTTTGCCATGGGGGCTTGTGTGTTGCAAGGAGGCTGAGAGCTCTGCCACTGTAACCTCAGACATGAGCAGGGTTACCCATGGTGGACAGGTTTTCAGTTGAGCTTCCAGACTAAGACAGACTAGGGAGTAGGAC
>VMDO01020765.1:0-36839 GCA_007922755.1 Pedetes capensis
AAGTTTTACAGGGAAAGATACACCAGGAGGAAGAAAAGAACAAAAAGAGAAGGAAAGAAGGGGAGTAGGAAAAAGGGAGAAATGGTCATTAAGTAGAATTCTGGGCATAGGCGACAAAACCTAGGACAAGCTCTGCTAAGGAATTTTAGGACATTTCTGTATAACACAGGTATCTCCAAGGGGTATACCCACAGAGTTGCAGTATCTTTTACTCTTGGTTTGGCAGCAGTCAAATCATCTCTAGGGAAAGAGAGCCCATGCTGTTGGATCCATGAAGAGCCTCCACCCCCAACATCATCTTTTCTCTGTACTTGATCCTAATGTGCAAGCACAAGATTCACAAGGAGACAGGCTGACTAGTATTTCTCAGGATGCCTCATTCAATTCACCTGCTACTGAAACTCTCTTCTTTGGGAGTTCTCTGCTATGGTACACTTTGCTCCCATAGTCATAGTTTACCTTCTTCATTGTTGATTCCAGTGGCAAGAGCTAGTTCCACTTTGAAGTTTTTCCATACAAAGAGAGCCAGCCACATTGTGATCTTTCAGGATAACAACACAATCATCTGAAGCCCCTCCTCACAAGTCTGAATCCCAGCTCCTCAGGATCCTTTCACTGAGTCCTAATGGTATGATTCCAGCCAGGCAGGGCTCTTCCACAAGAGTCCAAGTCTCATCTTTTCTAGGGCTCCCATTTAAGCCTTTAAATTTTAAGCATCCCAATCTCCCCTCTTCTGCCACTAATCTTGGGGTGATGTTTCATATAGTTCCCACGTTTACATGCCAATGTGCCTCTGGCTTTTCAGTTATCTAATAGCAGGTTAATAATCCCCTATATTAATATATCTGATAAAGTAATTCATGTGGGCTCTGTCCTATGAATGACCCCTGACTGATACAATGATCAAAGCTACTTATAGTAGAAAGCAGAGGACTTAATAGCACACTAAGGGCAGCAGTGTCAGTGTACTGCTGACCTTGCTTTGTAAAGATGAACTTATTTTTCTTATTGATGGCAATTTATGAGAAAATATTCACCAGGTAAATATCCACATACTAAGAGAGACAATGGTGATCTGCTTCAATAAAGATACCACATTCTACATGGTAATTTCAAACAGGACTACCGTCTGGTTAATTTTATGGGAGTCTTATCTGCTGTGATGCACCATCTGCTTTCTGCAAAGTTCAAGTAGTAGAATTAAATAGAAAGCATCACTTCTACATCCTTCAAGTCTTTGAAAATGGTACTAATTTGTGCAATTCACTCCAAGAATACTACTCCTGATTTTCTATCATAGTTGCATGGCATATGTTGGGACAATTTTAGGTGCTTCCACAATACTCCCAACCATAAAGCTTTTACTTCTTGAGTCAGGAAATCAATGCAAAGGTTCTTCCTGCTTCTATGTATTGTATACCACAACAACCTCAATTTTAACCTCCTTGACTGGGAAATAATTACAGAATGGATCCTCAAACCCATTGCATCCAGATAATTCCATTCATCAGATGGCTTCCATAAGTCCTCAGAATTGGAAGATCACAATTACATTATAGGTCTTAGGTAATCAGTGTTTGCATAGACCTCAAATTTAACAATTCTTTAGAAAACTGATATCTTTTTCCTCAAGGAGGAGGTACTCTGGGGAATATTCACAGAACTATTTTTTCCACACATACATTTGGTAGCATTTCAGAGTCCTTTTCAAGGAAATCAAGGGTCCCCTTCAACTAGTGGACTATAAGCCAGTGAATTAATACGTATTTGGAAACAAAAAGAAGAAATTCAATTTCCATGTGCTAGTGGGTGTCAGTCCTGTGGTCTATACTTTCAGGGGTTTTCCTGCTGCTTATTATTTTTTTTATAAAATTTGAGCAATAGTTTATTCACTATCTATATATTTTACCCAACTGTACTACCATGATCTATTTTATTCTTTCCCTTAGAGTGTATCATTCTATGAGTATCATTCTGCCTCTTCTGTCCATTACAGTCCATATATATATTTTGTATCTGACAGTTAAGGGCTGCCACTTGGACTATTCTCTTTTAGAATCTTGTTTTCCCAACTGGTATCAATGAGCCAAGGGCATGGCAGCATCTGCAACCATCACATCTAGCCTGTAGAAGACAACCATATCTGGACTTCTCAAAGATTCTACTTCCCCACATGTAAGTATAGTCCTTATTGTCTAAGTGAAGATAGTGTCCTATGCCCCACCTCCAGACTACATAGTAATATGATTGGATTCTCAGACTTCACACAGAAATTCAGAGATACATTCTCACTAGTTCCTTCATTCATACCATACCAAGGAAATACTGGCATGTCAATCTTGGTTTAATGGCTACCACTGTTCCTTGCAAGAGTCAAGGAACCATCCCAACAAATTACAACAACCAACTCCAGGTATCCTTGCCAGAACACTGAATTCTAACTCAAAAGTTAATGTCTTCATGGCAATGGATTCTCACAAGTTTCACCACCAGATAGCCACAGCTTTTCAAGGAAACACAGCAGGTCTGCTCAGTTGCACGGGATATCTAGCCATATAAAACCACTGGCTCGTAAGCAATTCATTCAGGGGAGGATATGTTAGCAATTTGTTAGCTTTCTCCTGTCTCTTGTTCATCAAAGTTCACTCCGCAATGAATTCTCTCTCATTTGTAGATTTTACTATTTTCTCCTCTGAACATCCACTAGGAAGGGAAGCTTGAGTTTCATGGGTCCAGTTACTCCACTGGGATCTGCTCCTCCCAAGCCTCCATCCCAGTTCTCTCCAGAACTTTGGTTATCTACTTACATGAGGGTTGTTTTTATTAGGTGCTGTCAAGTTGGGTCCGACTCATAGTGATCCTGTGTGCAATAGAATGAAACACTCCCCGACACCGTGCCATGCCCAGCACTATGTCAGTGCTTCTCTGCTGTTCACAGGGTTTTCAATAGCTGATTATTTTGAGATTACTTTGGAAGTGGGCTACCAGGTCCTTCTGCTTTTGCAGTGCTGAGGATTGAACCCAGGGCCAAAGAGTACACAGCAGCACTCTACCAACTGCACTAGACCTCAGGCCTTAGATGAGGGTGATACTCCTAATAGTGTGAAGAAAAAACAATCTGGTAGGTAACTGCTTTATGTAAAACCACCACAGTCTCCAAGCACTGTGAGGCCATTCTTCTCCAGAAAGAGAAAAGACTCTATTTCTGAAGGCCAGAAAGATTCAGAGGAATGTGAGGGTTCAAGATTCTTGGGCTCACCCATGTAACTGTTTCCATTATTAGTCTCAGTGTCCTATTCTTTCTTTATCAGGGTCCTGACTTTGACACGAGAGACTTGACATTTATTTTGTTTCCTTTGTAACTATTTATAATAGAACCCTAAGCTCACTATATTGTTGTTGCTGTTGTTTTGTATTTTTTTTTTTAAAAAATTAGCTAGTCTTCTTTAGGGTTGCTATACCAATCTCTTGGCAGTCATAACATATATTATGTACATATTTTTTTATCTGAATATATCACATTTTTCTGGCAAGGTCCCAATGCCATCAAAAGCAACCACCTCAAGTCACAACTCGCATATCATTGCTTCTGCCTTTACATCAAATGCAGTAGCCATTTCTTTCCCAAAGGCTTGCCTTATTATGCACCTCCTCCTAATTCACTATCAATAGAATTTTCAAAATTATGAGGCCATACATGGCAGAGATTATTTGTTTTCCATATCAGCAGCAATCAGTCCCCTGATGGCTTCTATAAAGTGGTCGATTCAGCATCTTGAGGTTGTGCTTTCTAAAACTTCCCTTGGTGTAAAGATTTTAAGGGAATCTGTACTGCAGGCTTCTTAGGAACCAGAACCTGAAGTGAAGTTTACCTGCATATTTTATGCGGTAAAATCTCAGGGAAGCAAGAGTGAGAGAATGAAGCACAGAGAAAAGAGGATATTATACAATAGCATATTACCTAGCTAGCCACTAACTTATAAAAGTACAACTTGTTTGCTTAATCATTGAGGCTGTTTATTACATGGAACTACTACCTTCCTAGTCCACAGAAAGAATATAGGCCAGTGGTTTCTTTGCCAGCTCCTTTGCAACTTATACATTCTTTCTTATACTTGGCTTGTGTTATTAGCCCCTCTAGCAGATCCTGGGGAAGAAATCAGAGCTTCTCTCTCTCCAGATGAGTTGAACCTACATACTAGAGCTGCTGTAGCTCTAGACATGAAAAATAGAACTTCTATCACAAGCAAGCCTCCTTAGGGTCAGGAATGAGGGCCATGACTGAGCATGGGAGGCAGATGAGGCCAAGAAAGGGCAGCACACAACCAGCCCAGTATAGTATTAAGAACATTTATTATCACATATAAAAGGAAGTCCAAAAGTAACGCTGGTTCTAAGACTCTGATTTAACACTTCAATTGTGTTCATCAAGGTCTCAGATTTTCTCTCTCCACTCTGCAGTATTTGTTGATTTTCATCAACCCAAGCTTAGTTCTCCACATTGTAAAGAACTGGCTGCTGTCAGTGGTTAGAAGAAAAGCACTTCCTATCTGCATCAAGCAAGAGAAGGACTAACCCTTCAGAATTCAGGAGACAAGAAAAGAATATATCCCATTAATGGTGAAATATGTCTAGTTCAGAACAATTCTAAAGACTTGCATAGATAAAATTTTATGGCACTTGTTTAGACTTATTTCAAAAAGCTAAAGACCTACTCTGAAATTTCTTAATCTTAGGCACTAAGAAGTCCGAAGATATAAGTGTGATGTGCAGCAAAATAGAATTCACAGCTCTTCAGCCTTGTCATTCTCCAACAATGCCAGCAAATCTATGTGCTTCTGGGCCTCTACAAGTGCATCACCCAAAGCTATTTCATGAATCCCACTCACATTCTAAAATTTACCAACTTTCCTCTTATAGAAATAATGAGCACTTTGATGTGGAAAATCTAAACACCCCTATGTCTTTATAAAAAACTAATAAGATATATGAAAATATGATTATTGTTAACTTTTATATTTCGGAAAATGAGTTTCATCTAATTTGAAATACATTCTAGAGGAGAAATAAGAGTTTCAGTGGCACTGGTTATCTAGAATCAAATTCTTAACGTCCCTGGATTCTACCCCTATATTTTTAACAAATGAGTCTCATGACCTTTGGCAACCACTTCACTTTTCCAAGTTTCGGGGTTTCTTCATCTATTAAGTGGATGAACAAGATGATCGGGAAAATTTCATTTCCAACTAAACAAGGTACTGCCTAATTTAATATTGAAGATACTGACTTGTTCACTGGTATCTGAAATCTGAAAATCTCAAAGGTTACTGCTCTTTAGATGTTACATTGGAATCTTTAAGCATTAGCACTGATGTCAAGAAAGAAAATAATGGAAAATTTGCTACAAAAATAAGATCTGCATTTTGTCTGTCTATATACACATTAAGAATGCAGGATGAAATTAACTGTAATTTCCAAGCTCTCCTCCAAGAAAGAAGAAAGATATTTCACTGGTAAAAATAAATTCTGAATACTTGGAGACTGCTTTGTGCACTAATAAAAAATCAAATGAAAAAAAGCAATTTGATTAAATTATGTGTGCCTTTTCCTATGCCGATGGAGCTTAACTAAGCAAACAGAAGCAGTGAAGTAAATCAATGTTGGTTTATTAAAGATCAGAATTCAATATCTCAATGGTCGAGGGGCTTATGCATCAGAGTGCTCACTGTTTAGCTTTTCTTAACAAAGAAAGTAAATACCGCAGTATGAAGGAGAACCTTGTTCAGAGAATGGTAACGACAAGTCAGGTTTCTCAAGAAGGAGAAATCTTGAAGCTCTTGGCAGATAGTTTTTAAACAGAACCTAAATTTTATTCTACCATTTCACATTTCATCTTCTCTTCTAAAACATATATATTAACATCTTTTAAAAATTATTATTTCTTGAATATTTATATTTTTACAAGTGCAGCCACTTTTACTTCCCAATTAAGCAATGAAAACTGAAATGCCTTCACCTGTTCCCATATGGCTCACCAAATATTTGGTGAAGAAATCAGAGATTAATTTCTCATTCGGATCCATCCTACAATGAAGTCATAAATAATAGCAAATTTGTAACATCACATTACTCTCCATGGCAACCGACTTACTCAGCAAACAGAGGATTATGACTTCATGAGAATCTAACAGGAGGAGAATGAGTTGCAAGGAAGAAAGCTCATTTTCAAACTCATATAATCTATAGTAATTGCAATGGGAATACAGGCAAAGCCTAGCAACTGTTTTTCAGAGAAATATTTTATTTTTTTCAGGTTTGTTCCACAACGAAAATCTTTCTCTAAATTGCATAGAGCGCACGACATAGGCAATTTTAATACGTAGCCAATGTGAGACAAGCAATCTGGGATATAAAGGTGTGAAGTGGGACTAGCAGCATCAGAAGAGAAATGCATCTAAAACAGCACTGTGTAAGACTGAAAATAAAACAAAATGCAGAATTTCTACCAATGTGTTCACTACCTAAGCACCTAACATTTGTAAAGGAATCGGCCTCTTTATCTTTCCTTTCCCATTTTACATTCTCTCAAACACAATCTATAAAAATTATACTCCCTTTTTTGGATTCACTTCCATTTTGGAGAAGTTGCAATATTCTTATACCTAAATAATATCCTTCATGATTATTCATATGCAAATTCTTTTAAAACAGTTCTCCTACTATCCTTTTCTCCAACTGGTATTTTTTTCCTGTAATCTCCTTTCCTTTTGAAAAGAAAAATCCTGCTTGCAGAAAGCCTGGGGCTTTTAGATAATTCCATACCAAGGCAATAGTGCTAATAGCTTTTCTAAAATAAGAAATTAATAAACCACAACTCTTAGGAATTAGGCCAATGGGTTACAAACTATTTGTTGTTATTATTATTATTGTTGTGTGATGCTTGGTACCATTTCCTTTGGTTTGCTTTCCAGTAAAGTAGGGATGTCTTTAGGAAAACAAGAAAAAACAAATGAACTAAAATCATGTGTCTGTCAGAAAAAGGAAAAGTTAAAATAATAATTTAACCCATAGGCTAAAAGATTGCAAGTTGCTGGAGTTTCCTAACTGCTTTCAGCCCTATATCAGTTGATATAGAGCCTAGGCAAAGTGTTCTGAATAGCAGCCCATTGTGAAACATTAAGACATTTTTAGGAACCAATATTTTTAAAGAATCCCCCCTAAATTCTCTGCTTGTGCAGAAGGCCAAAGATGACATATAACTTATGATTAAGGATAACTGAGTGGGAAAACTACTTAGGAGTTGTCAAGGAGCAGACCTCATTACCCACAACTGGTTCAATTAAATATTTGAGGCAAGAAAATGATCTGACCAAATCCTCAGAAAACATTATACTAAGTTGACTGACTGGAGCCTTTTACATGTTTGAAGTCAAATAGAACACCAAGTTCCTGAAGCTCTTATAATTAGATGGACATTGACTGGTAATTCCAGAGCGTATATTGTATTTTCCTTCCAACATCTAGTTGACATTACACTTTTAGAAGAGATGTGTTCTCTAATCTTTCCTATTCCACCTTCTTACCTGCCTACAAGACACCCCAAGTAGACAAATACACAATAGACTTGGTTAACTTAATAATAATTTCATAACATTATCTTAAGTCAAGATCAAAGTAAGAATATGGATTTTGTGACATTTTAATAAACACCAGAACCAGGGAATCTATAATTCTTTCTAGGCTTTCTTTAAGCAACCTCTGGAAAGTGTTCTATTTGTAAAAAATTAGCATATATTTATTATACAAAGGGATTTCATTATGATATTTATCTCTCTGTGTATATATACATATATAATATATATACATATACAAATGTATATATGCATACTTTGAGTATGTTCACCCCATTATCCTTTATAATACCCTCCCCTCCCCGTTCTCTCTATATCCCTAAAATTTCTTTTTTTAGTTTCTAGTACTCACTCTTTTTCCCCCACTCCTAGCTTCCACGTATGAGTGGAAACAAGTGATATTTGTCTTTCTGACTCTGGTTTATTTCACTAACATAATGATTTCCAGTTCCTGCAAATGACATAAAACTCTGTTTATATACTGCCTTTTCTTTATCCATACATCCACTGCTGGGCACCTAGGCTGGCTCCATAGTTTGGCTATTGTGAATGTTATTGTTGTATTAGGTGCTGTCGAGTGGTTGTCCTACTCATAGTGACTCTATGTACAACAACAAAACACTATTGTCAGTGCTTCTCTTCTATTTATAGGGTTTTCAGTGGCTGGTTGTTTTTTGGGAGTGGGTTGCCAGGGCTTTCTCCCTATGGTGAATTGTCGTTGTTAGGTGCCGTCGAGTCGGTATCTAACTCATAGCAACCCTCATAGGGTTTTCAATGGCTGATTGTTTCAAGATTGCCTTGGGAGTGGGTTCCCACATCCTTCTCCCATTTTGTGGTGCTGGGAATAGAATTTGGGACCTCAGAGACTGCAGAGCAGTGCTCTACCAACTGAACTAAATCCCAGCCCCTATTGTGAATAGTGCTGCAACAAACATGAATGTGCAGGCATCTGTGTAGCAAGTTGATTTAATTTTTTTGCATAAGTACCCAGAAGTGATATGGTTGGACCATAGGGAAGTTCTACCTTCAGACTTATGAAGAGCCTTCACCCTGATTCCCATAGTAGTTGGACTAATTTACATTCCCACCAGTAGTAAGAGTTCCTTTTCCCTCATATCCTCACAGACTTCTGTTGCTGTTTGTTTTCTTGGTAATAACTATTCTGACTGGAATGAGATGGAATATAGTTTTGATCTGTATTTCCCTGATAGCTAATGATATTAAGCAAATTTTCATGTATTTATTGGCCCATTTTTATTTTTTCCTTTGAAAAGACTGTATTCATTTCCATTGCTCATTTGCTGATTAAATTATTTGCTCTTTTATTGTTTAATTTTTTGAGGTTTTTATTTATTTATTTATTTTTTGCAGTACTTGGGTTTTGATTTTTGTTTGTTTGTTTTTTGTTTTGTTTTTGTTTTGTTTGTAGTACTTGGGGTTGAACCCAGGGCCTTGATCTCTATTCCTGCTGCTGCTCGCTCTCTGCCCATCTGGAATGGAGAATGATTTCTTTCTTCAAGATTTTGCTCCAGCCTTAATTTTTTTTTTTTTTTTTTTTCGGTACTGGGGGTTGAACTCAGGGCCTTGCGCTTGCATGCTTTCCAAGTGCTGAACCACTCAGCCACACCCTCAACCCATTTTTTTACTTTTTTGAGACAGGGTCTCGCAAAATTATGCAGACTACTTCTGGTCTTGACATTGAAATCCTCCTGCCTCTGCCTCCCAAGTTGCTGGTATCACAGGCATGTGCCACCACAGTCAGCTAATTTTTTGAGTTCCTAACATACTGTAGATATTGATTCTCTGATGAATATTTGGCAGATCTTCTCCCTTTCTGTAGGCTGTCTATTCACTTTGTTGATTGTTTATTTTTCTACACAGGAGCTTTGTAATTTAGCAAAGTCCTATTTGTCTGTCTTGCTCTTATTTCCTGAGCTATTGGAGTCCTATTTTAAAAACTTCTTTTTGCTTATGCTTGGATCTTCAAGTGTTTCCCTTATGTTTTCCTCTAATAGCTTTGAAGTTTCAGATCTTATATTAAAGTCTTCTATGCATTTTGAGGGCTGGGATTTAGCTCAGTGGGTAGAGCGCTGCGCTGCAGTCTCTGAGGCCCCGAGTTCAATTCCCAGCACTGCAAAAATGGGAGAAGGGCTTGGCAATCCACTCCCAAGGCAATCCCAAAGCACTCAGCCATTGAAAACCCTCATAGGGTTTTCAATGAGTCGGATACCGACTCGACGGCACCTAACAACAACATGCATTTTGTGTTGACTTTTATACAAGGTGCAAGATAAGAGATACTTTCTGTCTTTCATATGTGGATATCCAGTTTTCCCAGCACCACTTTTTCAAGAGGCTTTTTGTCCACTCTATGGCTTTGGTGCCATTGGATAGAATCAGATGGCTAATAGCTGCTTGGGCTCATTGCTGGTCCTTTTATTCACTGAACACAAATCAACGACACCTAACAACAACATTCTATTCCATTGGTATATGTGTCCATTTTTGTGCCTATATCATGCTTTTTGTATTACTATGGCTCTATAGTTTAGTTCAAAACTAGATATTGTGATCCTTTCCACATTGGTCTTATTGCTTGAGATTGTGAGAAGTCCTTTTTACAAAATAAAAATCTTTCAGATCTTTCCCATAAACTTTTCAAGAGCTGGTTATAGGCAAAAGTTGAAAAAATTTGGCTCATATGATCTGGTTTCTCTCTTCTCCTCTACATTGATTTTACTTATCCCTACTACTGTGGATAAGAATAATTACTTAGGGAAAACATTTAATTAAGACCAGATTTAGATTTAAATAAACATAATTATACATCATACAGAATTTCAAGAATTTTTAATAGCATAGTTAAATACTTCAGCCACAATATAATTAGTCCCTTTTAGTAAACATTTTGATAAATTCCACTCCTTTAATACTATTATTAATACTGGAACTAATAATAGAAAAAATAATTATAACAACTACTTTTTCAGCACTTATCTATCATAACTAGATTCTGTGCTATTTGCTTTTTATGCTATTATTTCATGTAATCCTCATCAAAATCTTAGAGTTGGTATTAAGAGCTACATTTCAAGGCTGGAAAAATCAACACTCAAATAGACTAATAAGCTTAAATTCATAGAAGTAGCAAGTAATGGAATTGGGATCATTCACTCACCTGTCTATTATACATACTATAGTTTTCAATAGCATCTGCTTATAAAATTTCTGCAACATGTTGCTAAATGAGAAAACAATTAAAGCTTAAAAAGATGTGGCTGGGGATGTAGTTCACTGGCAGAGCACTTGCCTAGCAGGTGTGAGGCCCTGGATTTGAGCCCCACCACACACACACACACACACACACACACACACACACACACACACACACACAGAAATATGAAAAAGAGAGCAACTCTGCCAGATGGACTTTAAAGAGATCTGAAACTCTGAGGTTGTAAGATTATACATACCTGTGTACATATATTCTGTAACATATATACATACGTTATTGTTGTCTGCAGCCATAGCACCCTGGCATCTGATCCTGCCAATCTCAGAAGCTAAGCAGGGTTGGCCTGGTTAGTCCTTGGATGGGAGACCACCTGGGAATACCAGGTGATACAGGCTAGGAAGAAGGACTTGGCAGCCCATTCCCAAAACAATCTGCCATTGAAAACTCTGTGAATAATAGAGAAGATTATATATATATATATATATTATATATATATATGTATGTATGTATGTATGTATGCATGCCTGCAGCCGTAGCCCTGTGGCATCCGATCCTGTCAGATCTCGGAAGCTAAGCAGGGTCGGGCCTGGTAGTACTTGGATGAGAGACTGCCTGGGAACACCAGATACTGCAGGCTTGGGAGAAGGACCTGGCAACCTGCTCCCAATAATCAATCTGCCATTGAAAACCCTATGAACAGCAGAGAAGCACTGACAATAGTGTTTCGCCTGATGTATGTAGGGTTGCTATGAGTCGGATACCAATTCGAGGGCATCTAACAACAACAACAAACATATATATACATATATATATATATATATATATATATATATATATAATAAGAATATATCATACATACCTACACATATACATATGACATATAATTTGTCATGTGTTATACATCATATGTATATACTTCCTTCCTCAAGGACAAAAGTGTGTGACTTCCCTTCCCCAACTCCACCTTTCCCATTATAAAGGGCATTTCTGTGACTCCTTTTCATATCCCATTCTATCCTTATAGCTGTCTGGAAAAGAGAGAAAGAAGAAAAATAGGCCATATTTAAGAGTCTGCTGCTCTTCAAACTCTCACAAAGAAAATGCGTGGAGAGCCCTTGAAATATGTAGATACTACATTGGCTCTTTAAAAAGCAACAACAACAAAAACAGAGCAACATCTCAACTTTAAGTGCAGCTTTAAGGCCAATGACATGATTCCAAATCCTTCTACCTGCTATTGCAATACTTCATTTATTTTTAAAAATGGTCTAATCCTTTGACAGTTTTTAAATTTTTATTTATTGATTGTGCATTTCTGGGGATCCAACTCAGGACATGCTAGGCATATGTTCTCCTACTGAACTACACCCCCAGCTCCCTTTGATAGCTCTTTAAAACTATTTTTGATCATTCAAATAATGTCTCCAAGGGAATCTAAATTTAAGTTGTGACTTAAGTATTAATATTTGCCATAGCGAGCATATTAATTTGAAATAGGCTAAATTTATGATATAGTTTGTCATTTTATATGCTGTATGCACACTTTATAGTTCATAAAGTCCCCTTGAATAATCAATGCATAAGGTATATTTATGCTCTTTTTATGGATCTTGAAACTTCATTTTACCATCTGAAATTATTACTTAGATTTATAGAGTATCTTAATTTATAATGTTTTTCTGGTGACAATTATGAGTAATTAGATACAGTGACCTTGCTCAGTTATGATGTGACTCTGTACTAGCTTACTAGCTCTTTGGTAATGGTCGACTGATTTTAAGACAATGTTGCTCAGAATTTTTCCTGTTCAAATATTAGAAAGACCCTTGATTTCAAAATGCAATAACTTTAGGTTAAGGTTGAAAAAAAGTTAGTTAAGACTAAGCCTATGCTGGGCACCACGGCACATGCCTGCATTCCCAGCATCTTGGGAAGGTGAGCCAGGAGGATCACATGCTCAAGGCCAGAGGTAGCCTGCACAATTTAGTAAGACTCTGCTTCAAAATAAAAATATTTCTAAAAAGGCACTAGGGATAATGCAGCTTAGTGGTTGAACACTCCGGATTTAATCACCCAGTGCCAACAAAGTCACCATAAGAACATAATGCTATGGTTATTTTTAAATCCTGTACAAAATACTGAGCTAAGTTGCAATAATATATACTTTCACTTTTAAAGTCCACAAAAACTTCATGATTGGGTATGATTATCCTCATTTTACACTTGGTAGAATAGAGGCTGAGAGGCAATAATTTGTTTGCAAAGGTCCTGGCAGGTCCTCTTGTCCACTACACCAACCTGCTTCCACAGACTTTAATCTTAAGCTTCTTATACCTTTGCTATGATCCTCTGTTGATGAGGAGACATTGTAACCCAAGGATACTAGTTTTGTTAGTATGAGAGCAAAACACATGAATAGACTTGAAATGGTTAATTCACCAAATCCCAAACTGCTACCTTCAGATTACTGTGATTTGTGAGTTAACAATAGCTATGCAGAAAGACGTCTACATCCATACCACCCTAGTGTCTGATTTCAGAAGCTAAGCAGGGTTGGGCCTGGTTAGTCCTTGGATGGCAGATCACCTAGGAATACTGGATGTTGTAAGCTTGGGAGATGGACCTAGCGACCCACTCCCAAAACAATCAGCCATTGAAAACCCTATGAACAGCAGAGAAGCACTGACAGTAGTGCCCCACATGGCACAGTATCAGGTGGTGTTTCATTCTGTTTTACATAGCGTCACTATGAATGGGATCCAACACCACAGCATCTATCAACAACAACATGCAGAAGGAGACTGATAGCTAAAACCCAAATAGGAAGTTTTATTCTTCCCAAAGTAATCTTCAGATATTTTTATGGCCCTCTTAATACCTTATGGTAAGAGAGAGAGAGAGCAAGAGCAAGCAAGACAGAAAGAGCAGGGCCGTGCACACCAGGGCATCTAGAAATCACAGTATATTTTGCAGTCTGTGCATTGAAGATGGTGAACCTCTGTGTTTTCAGCTCTGCCCAAGGCTGTACACAGAAGAAATTCAGAAGAAAAACATAGTAAAATCTACAGAAATAATAAAAAGACAAATTTAAAACTTATGAAAGTCTTAGCACTGTGGACTTATTATTGTAAATTGTTGAATATTCATACAAATAAACAAACATAATGCATCCAATACAAATAGTATATGAGATTTAATGTGGGAAATTATTAAGTAAAAGAAAGGAAAGTACAAAATAGAAATTTTAATTTTTAATCCACACACAAATATTTGCATAGACAGGACACATAGACAGGACACATAGACAGGAAAGTACATCCACAAATGTATTAAGGGCTTTTTCATTTTTTTCCCCTTTATTAGTAAATGACACTGAGGTACGAAGTAATACAGCAATGCCTTTTTCCATTTTGCATCCTTTATATCACTTCTAGCAACACTTTGATCAACCCAAAAAGTTTATGGAGACTTATGGTTAGTTTGTAGTTAAACTCTGATACTTATTTGGGTTATCTAACCCTATTCTTCCAACATACTCACGAAGTTGTGCTGTTTACACTGAAATTGACCTCTCCTGTTTGATCCATCCTTATTGACCCTCCTCCCCATCCCACCTTCTCCAGTCTTCTCTTCCTTCTGCTAGATTCCTCCCTCCTTCTTTCCACTCCTTGAATTGTCTCTTCCATACTAAGTTTAATTGTGCATTTTTTAATATTTCAATTTACGTATAGGATTTTTTCCTTCCTTTAAGTATGATTCAGTATCTGCATATGAGTGAGAACGTATGGTTCTCCATCTCTTTCTCTTTGGGGGTTTGCGTTCATTCCCTTAAGATGATGTTCTCCATCCATTTTGCTGCAAATTACATTACTTCATTTTTGAATTACTGAGTAGTATTCCATTGTGTACATGTACCATAATTTTTTATCCATTCTTCTATTGATGGGCACCTTGGTTGATTCCATATCCTTGTTATTATGAAAAGTCCTACACTGAATATGGAGATGCAGGTGTCTCTGTGGTATGATGACTCTTCTCCCTTTGGGTATATTCCCAGCAGTAGTATAACTGGGTCATCTGGCAGTTCTATTTTTAGTTTTCTGAGGTATCTCTATATCGATTTCTAAAGTGGTTGAACCAAGTTACAGCCCCATCAACAGTGTAAGAGGGTTCCATTTTCTCCACAACCTTGCCACTATTTGTTATTATTTCTTTTATTGATCTTGGCCATTGTTTTTGGAGTAAGGTGGAATCTCAGAGTTGTTTTGATTTGCATTTCCTAATGGCTAGGGATATGGAGCATTTTGTGTTTCATAGTTAAGGGTTTTTCTATGGCAGGATTTTTGTTTTGTTTTGTTTAATCAGTGACTCTTTGTCTACCAGTGTTTAAACACTGAACTTTTTTTTAAGTTATTAAATGAAATATTCACCTAAAAGTACATATAGGTAGATTATAACAATTTGGTGCCTAATCTAAAGTTGAATAACAACAAACACATGCAGGATGTGGACTAATGCAGGGCATAAGTAAAAATTAGCAAATAACATAAGGAGAAAGAAAGAAGTTCTAAACAGATCAAGGAAAAAGATATTTTCTCTTAATCTACCCTAGCTGTTTTACCAATTCCCTTAAGGGTAGAGAAAAATTAAATCTCAAAGCATTTTATGTATCAATTATAGCTTCTTGTATGTATGTATTTGCTAAAGAAAATATCTTAAGAGTTATATATAATTCACTCTTCTGTGTGCTCAGTAATTCTCAACTAACCACACAATATACCAAGTAAAAGTGTCCTTTTAGTATCTTGAATTTTCCCAGATGATGCAAAGGACAATTACAATCAAGAGTCTGGCATCAAGAGCCTGGACATACCTGGTAAGCAAACAGCCTTTGTAATCTATGGAGTCTGGCCGGGTGTGGTGGTACCTGCCTATATTCTCAGAAATTCAGGAGGTTGAATCAGGAAGATTGCAACTTCAAGGCCAGAGACAGCCTGCATAATTTAGCGAGATCCTGTCTCAAGAAAAAAGAAATTTATAAAGGGGCTCAGGGTGCAGATCAGTGATAGAGTACTTACAAAATATCTCCAAAACCCTCAGTTCAACTGGCCAGTAACCAGAAAAAAAAAAAAAAAGGAGGGAGTCTAAACAAGGCCTGCTTCTCTCTAATTAAATTCTTCCTTGAATGCTTGTGCCCAAATCACTGAGATCCAAGCAAACTACTATTATTTATTCCTTAGAATGTAATGAACATTGAGTTAGGTATAATAGAAGAACTGTAAGAGTTCACAAGGCTGTTTCAAGGCATTTCTAGACATACACACACCCTACATCTCAAAATTGTGGGCTTTGCATTTATAAGGCATATAATAACTCATCCATCTTAACCTCTGACATGGATTAGTATAAACCTGTAAGAATTTGTAATACTTAATTTCAACTCTTCAATCTCTCCCCAGTGTCCAGAGAGAATATTATCCAAGGTAACGATATCCCTACCCAGTGCCAATCTTTACCTGTTGCCTAAATTCCAATCAATAACTGACCTCATGCTCCTTTCTGCTTACTGACAATTAGAGGAGAAATTGCCTCATGAGCATAGACCAAGTCAAAAATCAATGGTCAGGTACCATTTGGAGCAGCAAGCCTCCAGTTCTGCAGATATTACAAAAGTGGAAGTGCCTGGCTCAGGGATGGCAGAGCATCTGTCCTCTCTTTCACTCGCTCTAATTTCCTTTTGCTGACTCTCCTGCAGAGCTAGCTAAGAAATCTGTATCATCTGGACGGTAGTAACACAAGACAGAGAACTTGGATGAGGCCTGACAGTCTACCAAACCCAGAGCGGAACCTTCTCTTCAGTAGATGTGGATACTATTTTTGAGGTAACCATTTATCCTTTATGTTAAAAGCCTTTTGGCTCCTGTAAGATTAGTGGCAGACAGTTGGATTGTTGTTTTTGCTTCGGGAAAACCATAAACTGGGAAAATCCACCATCCTGAATAGGTGAGAGGAAATAGGTGAATTATTAGCCTCAGAATCTAATCTCTTAGATTAGGAGGCTAGGAGTCAGGAGACAAGGCACAGTCTTTAGAATTAAAGCCTATCAACAAGCTATAAATAGGTACAGGGACAAAGATGTCATTATTGTCCTTAAGAAGTTTATTATCTATTTAGATAGACAAAGCTTACTTATGGAACAGTGAAAATATTTAAATGTAAAAGTGCATGATGTTGAATGTAAATGAAAGTGGAGGGAATCGGAAGAGTCAAAGAAATGTTTTTGGAGGAAATAAAACTTAAACTCAGACTTAAATGTTGAAGAGGAAAAAATGGGCAACATAGGTGATGATAATGTCACCTTTAGGTCATAACCTCAAGGAAAGTAATTTCCCAACCTTTTGTGCCTCCCTTATTTGTTGGGAAATGCCCCTTGTTGTAAGACTGCTAATTCTTGAATTTTAAGTTAAACATGTTAACCAAACAGCTTTACCTCTTTACCTAGAAAACACCTTTATAATGATAGTAATGGAATTAAAAATAAATAAGAACAAGGACATTACAGAAAGGAGAATAGCAGATGAAAGACATTAAAAATTTTTTGAAAGCATAGAGGTTTAACAGACAACTAGTCCTTGTTTTTGGAAGCTGAAACAGAGCTGCTTACACAGGATAAAGTCAATGAAAAAAAATAAACATGCTCTTCAAAGCCCCAGAGAAATTCAGGAATTCAAAACCCCAAGTACATTTGAAGGCTGTGCGTGCTATAGGTCTGAAAGCAGATGGAATGAAAGTCTGTATCAGGAGCCGCTAGACCACCATTTTTTCATCTTCCTATCTGTTCTGCTAGTGAAAACCCAACATTATGCATGGCCTTTAGGATAGTTCAGTCATACAAGACACAGGAACACCAACAAAGCTGAGGGTGGGACTGGCAATCTGCCCTGAAAAACAGGATGAAAAAACAAAATCCTGCATCTTGAATGATGAGATTCATCAGCAGCTCTCTCAACCCCTTTGCAACTGTGGTACCCAGAATCCTGACATCTAGAATTCCAGGACTCCTTAATTCTCTCAGGCTGGAGAATTCCTCTGTAATAGAAATGACGAGACTGAGAGACAGAGCCTATGGGATCCACAATTTTGTTGTCTCCAGTGAATAGAATGAAGGGCCACCCAGGCAGTGGCCTTAACCACGGTCAGAGAGATTCTTATCAATAATTGCATCCTCAATTTTTAAGTATAATGGTAAACAAATTAATGGTACCACAGAGTTATGCACATCCTCATCTGGAGACTCCGTGAATATGATGTTATGCATAGATAGTCCAAAGAGACTTGACAGATAAGATTATGTTAAATCTTCCAGGGAGATTATCCTCAATTACCTGGGTGAACCCAATGTAATCACAAATGTCCTGCTATATCCTACTTGAAATATAATGGGGAAATAAGTGAAAGGAACTTTAAATGAAATATATTCTAATGTATGAAAAATAGACATGCCTGCTGATTACATTTGCAGAAGCAAGTAGTGACTATTATACCTAATTGGTGAATCTCCATGAATTTAACAGCAATAAATGCAGATTGATACATATGATAACTCAATTAGCACAAGTAGTAGTGTGTTAGTTAGCTTTCTTATCACTGTGGCCAAAATATCTAAGAGAACAAGTTAAAGGAGAAAAGATTTCTTTTGGTTCACAGTTTCTGAGGGTTCTATGAACGGCTGCTTGGCCTGATGCACTTGGGTAGACCATCATGGTGGAAGGTGCATGTAGCAGAAGATGTTCTTTACCTCAGGGTAGACTGGAATCAGAGAGAACAGCTCATATCATAGAATACAGAGAACAAGATACAGCTATAACAGGAAGGAGCCAGGGCAAGATAAAGCCACTAAAGACATCCCCACTGACTTACCTCCTCCAGCCTGTGTCATCTTCTACTGTTCCACCATCACCCAATATTCTACTCAAATTTTAAGTGCACCATTCATTAGGTCAAAGCCTTCATTACCTAATTGTCTCTGGAAATGCCCTCATAGACATACCCAGAGTTGTGTTTTACTAATCTCATAGGCATTTCTTAATCCAGTCAGGTTGACAATCAAGATTAGCCATCACAGGTGGTGGTTGTTGGGCATATGATTTTTCCAAACAATGTTCAAGTCTTGATAAAGCTTCAAACAACAAAAGACAGTTCTCTCTTGACTAGCCTGGCAGTTGAATTCCTGACAAATTCAACACATAATGAAACATTGCTAGGAATACTGTGTTTTTATGCAAAACACAGACAGGTTTAGGATCAGATATTTATGAGTTTTTTTACCCACATAAAAGTAACTATGTACAGGATTTCAGCAAGACATTCTGAAGTCAGGGGTGGGGCAGGACAAATATTTGCTTGGCCATGCATTACATGATGACTTTAAATCATATGTTCCACTCATTCAATATCATTTATGCCCCTAAATCGTTATAAAACACAAAGAGTGTCTCTGTAAGCTTTCAAAATTCCTCCCAGAGTGTCTGCAATCTCCACAGTGTTCTTTCTAATTGACCCATATCTTCTCCATTTTCTCAACCTCAAGCACCATTCCATAGCTGGGAGGCTAGGAGGCTGGGAGCACATGTCTTCATTGCTATGTTCCATTCAAGCCAAGGAATCAGCTTGTTTCTATATATTCCTTATTATCCTCTCTCTCTCTCTCTCTCTCTCTCTCTCCCCCGTCCCTCCCTCCTTCCCTCCCTCCCTCTCTCTCTCTCCTCTCTTCTCCCTCCCCCCCACCCTCTCTCCAGTAATATCAGTAGATAGTACTAATGCCACCATGATGGCATTAATTCCCGTGCCCTAAATTATTGCAATTTCTTAATGAATATTCATTAAAGATGACCCTTCCTGCATCCATTGAGAACAAATGATTTGTACAGTAATAATAAAAAATATGGAATACTGATTTTACCAAAACTCATGACAAAGAGCATAGGAGGAGAGGAAGTATATATTTTGTGGGCAAATGAGTTTAAGACAGTGTAATCTTCATCTTTGATAACAGAAACTCAATATATATTTTCTAAAACAGATGAATGAAGAATCACAAGTATCCATTATGTTACACAGAAATATGGTGGCAAATACTAGAAGAATCATCTAAAAGAAAAGAAGCCAGTACTTAGGTTAGGGTAGGGAAGAAAAGGCCAAGAGTCTGTTGTTTTTCATCATAAATTTTCTATCATTGTTAATCTCTACAAACACACCATATATACTGGTATGTCTTATTTTGATAAAAATTTAACTTAAAAAATTGCTAACTTGCTCATCTATTTGAAGTCTAAATAGTAGTGTTAATTTCACCTTACATAAATTTATTTTATTAAACCAGATCTTACTGTAAACTTTGTTATCTGCTTTCAACTTGTGCTAAAAACTAATTCTAGATGAAATTTTGAGACTGTCATGCATATTCTAATATTATCCTTGGTTAACCATGAGTCTGATGCCAACGGCATAGCCAGTTAAACATCTAAAGTTACCAACTGGCTGCAGAGTTGGTGCCCTGGTTACAAAACACTGGCCAGCTGCAGGAAACATAGAGAGGAAAAAGTTATGCCTTGGCTACTGAGTACAATCCATGCTCAGTGTTAACGATACTATGTCAGTCCATAAATTATAATGGCTAATACTGGAACATTAACGCCACCCAAAAACACACTCATAAGCAAGCCAGCATGGCAAAATGAGGTCATGGAGAAGCTTAAAGCTATTTTAGGATGTATCTTGAACACCAGTATAGCTCCTTTGACACCACCTGCTCTCATTTGGAGGATTGTATATTTAAGTCCCCCAACAGCAACTGGGCTCAAACCCAGTGCTGACTTTACAGTCCAATTCAGGATAAATGCTATCCTGTTGTTAGGTATTGACCTTTAGACAAAACATTTAAATCCCTTGCCAGCATTCCCGATCTTCTTCTTAATTGGGGCAGTATGAAAGATGTGACTGAAAAAGCACTCATCAGTGGCCACAGTTGCCTGCATATTATCACAATAATGGAAGCATGTGATTTATTCCTTTGAAAAAAGTTGGATGATATAATCCAACATGATAAATCACTCTTGCTGTGAGGATCATGGTGGCATCAAAAGGCAACTTGCACTCACATAGGAATTTATTCTTTTCTATAAATATTCATTTCCCATTGAAACTTTACTTATTTTAGTGATTAAGATGAATACCTGCCTTCATATATGACATTTGTCAGTACCCTCCAAAAAAGAAGTGTTTATGCCCAGATGTCTTTCAAAGCCACAATTCTCAAGTGTGACAAGATCAGTAATGCTTGGTTTTCAAAACCACCAAAGAAAACTTGAACAATTAACTTGAAGGTCATTTCAAATAATATGTAACTCAAAATATAAATTGCAGATATCATCCTTTGGGGAGGGGAAGAATTGAAGGCCTAAGGTCATAAATTAAAATTTTTTATCATAATAATTTCCATACGTGTGTGTGTGTGTGTGATTCATAAATGTTTATGCACTGTGGAAAATAAATGCATGTTGTTTTGTAGCACTGTAAAATATTTATAATGTGTTTCCACATGCTCAAACTAAACAGCTGGGTTCCAATTGATTCTCTTTTTTCCCAGTACCTAACACTGCTTCTCCCCACAACACAACAGTGCATGTTGACTATATGAAATTGTGTGTGCACAGAATATGTGGATATGAATCTAAAGTCCTCTTTACCACTGATAACATGGTTTTTTTCTATAATTATTGAGAAAGAACAGGGTTTTTTTTAACTAAACCAACATTTACTCTGCACTTTGATTATTCATGAAATATATTAAGCAACAAATATAATTAGAAGGGCAAATAAAATGTAGTCCCTAACTCAAGAATTTCACATTCTATCTCCACTGTTCTTCTTTGTTTCTAAAACTATTATTTATAGGAACAGAAGTTCAGTAGCATTCAAATTTCAATTGTATATCCTCTTTTTTTTTTAAATAGTTTGCTGAGGAGTACAGGTGATTAATACATGACAAGCATCAAATCAGTAGGCTAAACTAAGGTTACAGTTACATCTTTCCTAGATTAAAGGGTATTTATCTCTGTTCTTTACTGTATGCAACACAAGGCTAAATAAAATGTAGTAAAAATAAAATAAAGCAAGACTCTCAAACATTGAGTAGCATCACTGAACACATCAAGGGATTATTGGTTTTAAAAATCAAAAAGACATAATGTCTCAAGAAACTTATATAATTGTAAATTTCTTAACAACATTGAGTACCTTCTCTAGATCTCTTAATAGACTCTGAATTCATGTGTGCACATTGCCAGTGAAAAGGAATTTCCTTTAGGTGTGATCCATTCCTCTTATTCCTGCCAAGTAAAACCACGCATTTCTAACAATAACCTATCTTCCCCCACATTCTGCCACCTCATCACCCCAATCAAAACAACCCTTATTCAGTGACTCATCAATATTATTGAATTTTGAGTCCATGTCTACTTAGAGCTCTCTTCCAAGAATATATATGTTTCCTTATGACCCTTTTAAAAGAGTAAATCATAGAAATAGACCCCAAACTCTAGCTGTACCTGTTATCAGGACCATTAGGTGAGGTCCTATAATGTTATGATATATTCTATCCTGTTAGTGTCTTGGGCAGCAATTCTAGCTACATTTATACAAATAAAATGAGTTACCATCTGCTTGTCTTCCTTTCACAGGAATTCTTAACTTTTACAGGCCTAATTCCATACAGGCCTGTAACAAACATAACCATTCCTCAAGCATCTTTCATAGTAGCCTCACCATGGTGAAAAATGCAGGACTGTAGACCTAAAACAAGGGAAAGACAAAAGATCAGTAAACTGGAATCCAAAGAGAATCTTCATGCTGAACAGACTGTGTATTATGCAAAGCACATTTCTCCAAGGTATTCTCTTTACCTTTAAGTCAGATAACCTTAATTATGGTCCTTGGTCCATCCTCAACCTAATTAAAACCAGCAGTGGATTTTGCAGAAGAGTCAAGAATTACTTGGACATATACTTGGAATTATATGATCTAATATTTTAAAAGAAGTTCTCAGTGTGTGGTTTCTGCTTCTGTTTTATTGCAGACAGACAATGCTTAGAGCACTTATTGCATTTATATTCTGTAGCATCAATATTGTATTGTAATTTGTCTGCTTACCAGGTAGACACTCCCAAAAGACTCCCTACATTCTTAGAGCATAAGTGTTTTTTTTTTCAATTTTATATCTCCATTTATATAGAAGTTAGTTGGACTTGGAGTACATGCCCTCTTTGTATTGTATTGTTAATAGGACAAAACTTTAAAAACAACCCGTGGTTATCATAGACTTATTTGATAATAGTATGATTCACCTCTTGGGGGATTCAGGGCAGGATTGCACAGCTCTAACTTACTCCTTTGAAATTACTTGTTGGATGAATATAAAAGATCCACAGTCTTTATTAAATATCAAGATATTATAAAGCAAATGACATATCTTAAATATATTAGAGAACAATGCTCACGCTTGAAATTTTTAGACTGCTTGCAAATTGTGCGGACATAATGGTGTAACCATTAGAAAAAATGCAAACTTAGATCTGTATTTCACATCACATGAAAAATATTAATCCCAGGTGGATTAAGCACTCAAGTACAGAATGAAAAACTTTACATCATTTAAAATGAGGTAGATATAAATATCTCTACAATATCAGAATAATGAGGACTTTTTAAAAGATGTGCACATGCACATATGTACACACACACACTCACACAAGTACCACACACCTTAAAGGAAATGTTTGATAAATTTGACTATAATAAAATTAAAAGATTCTTTGCATCAAGAGAAACCATTGTCTGGGGAAAGATAATTGTAGAAACAATAATCACAAAAATTAGTATTTAAAAATACTAGAACTGGTAGACTCCAGTAAGTTAATATGCAAAGGATAAACAACTCTATAGAAAAGAAATGGATGAAATACTTGAATAGAAAATTCACAGAAAAGGAACCCTGAATGGTCAATAAACACTGAAAACATATTCACCTCTTTATTTATAAGATAAATAAATAAGTAATAAAATAACATAAGATAAATAAGATAAATAAGTAATAAGATTCACCTCTTTAGTAATAAGATAAATTACACCTGTAATCCCAGCCACTTAGGAGGCTGAGGCAGGAAAATTGCAAGTTCGAGGCTACAGGAAACCTGTGCAATTTAGCAAGACCTTGTCTCAAAAAATAAAAAGGAAGCTGAGGGTGTAGCTTAGTGGTAAAGTACTAACCTGGCATGCACAAGACCCTGGTTTCAACCACATTACTGCAAAAAAACAAAAAACAAAACAAACAACAACCAAAAAAAAGAAAGAAAGAAAGAAAAAGAAAAGAAAAGAAAAAAGCCATTGCATAACTATTAGAATTGCAATTGCAAAAAAATATATAGTGTGAATATACTGATGAGAATACAGCCCAGGGATAACTTCTCATTACTGACAGTGGGAATATAAATTCACACCACTATGGAAAGCATTGTGACAATACCAGTAACACTGAAATATCTATATGATTCTACTTTTAAGTGTATTATAGCCTTGTGGTTCTTTCATACATGTGTATAAAAAAATAAGTACATTTATGTTCATGGTACTATTGTTAATAGGACAAAACTTTGAAAACAACCTGTGGTTATCATAGACTTATTTGATAATAGTATGATTCACCTCTTGGGGGATTCAGGGCAGGATTGCACAGCTCTAACTTACTCCTTTGAAATTACTTATGTCCATGTAACATTGGGGGCTGGGATTTAGCTCGGTTGGTAGACTACCTGTCTTCAGTCTCTGAGGTCCTGGGTTCGATTCCCAGCACCGCAAAAAGTAGAGAAGGACATGGCAATCTACTCCCAAGACAATCCCAAAACAATCAGCCATTGAAAACCCTATGAGGGTCGCTATGAGTCAGACACAACTTGACAGCACCTAACAACAACAACAACATGTGACATTGTATTGCCAAAATAATCTGAGCAGAAGAACATGGACCGATTCTGCGTACAAGTTTTTAAGAGAGTCTATGATTACATTAGTGGTTTTTCCCCTGCTATAGAGTATAGCACATGTTGGCAGGTCTATCAGTAGAAATCTCATACAAGGCAGACATGTGTTGTCAACAAATTTAAATCTAAATCAAAATAAAATAAAATGCTTAAATTAAGTCATTGAGATTTGAGCATAACATACTGTATTGGTGTATTGCATCCTGATGGATAAGCAATCTAAATATGTATCAATAGGAATGGATCACTAAATTATAGTATATTCATACAATGGACTACTAACAGTGAAAATGAGTGAACTAAAGGCACATATACAGAGGAATGAATCACACAAATGTTGTTATAAAAAAGAAAGTTGCAGAACACATGTACTATGGAACACAGCTTCAACAATATTAATAGCAACTTATTTCTTAAGCTGGGTGGTAAATATATTTGAGTAGGGTCTTATATTTGTATCACACTTTTTGTGAAATAGCATGTTTTAAATTGACAACACAACTATATTTTCTTTTGACTAATTACTGAGTTTTGAAAGCAAGCTGAGACTTTGTGTTAAAAATGTACTTAGTCTAGAAAACTATCATTTTCCCTCAGACTTCTTTTTACAACTGCTGAGTAATGACACTTTAAAAAAAGAGGGAAAGATCAATGACAAAGATGTTGGTCATTTATTCTCTACCCACTGCCAGTCTTTGTCTTCTGTAGCCATTAAAAGGAGGGCAGGGATAGTGAAAGGGAGACACTGTTTAATTTGAAATATACTCATATTAGAAAATTATTTCTATTTTCTAGAACTCATGAACACAAACCATAGGGGTATTCCTCTCCACCATTCACATCTCTTCCTCATCATTTTGTTTCCTTTTCACAACAAGGACACTTTTACTTAGTGTTACTGGTGACACATTTGTGTCATACTGGAAAGAACAGTTATCAATGAAAATGACTAACAAACTTGACTACCGGCAGTCACCCAATGGAAGCCATGGGTTACAGGACTGTTCTCAACTATATAAAGACAAATATAATAGGTAACTGTTGTCCTCACTCATTCAGGGGCTTAAACATTGGTTACATTTGTTACTATGATCTAAGATATATATATAGGAAAATAATTGCATAGGTCATTAAAAAATGGCAACTAATAACATCAGAATTGCTTAGTGACAATTTGATTTCTTTGTTGTGATTATTTTAATAATAACACATGAGGGGTACAAATCATTTTGGGTCATTTAAAGAAAAGGCAAACAATGTCCCCACAAAACAATTACATAGAGCACTGAGATTGCTGTTATGTAAGAGTTTACATTTAACAAGCACGTTGATTGAAATTCATTCTTCTGAATGTAAAAAGTGAATTTTACCACTATTCTTGTTTTAAAAACTTCAAATTTTAGTCTCAGTTTGGCATAAAGAAAAGTGTCAAGGGATAATCATACCAGGCTCAATTGCACAGTTCTGTTGCACAGAAAATTGTTCACAAGCCAGCGCAGTGGTGCACGCCTGTAATCCCAGCAGCCTGGGAGGCAGAGGCAGGAGGATTGCAAGTTCGAGACCAGAGGTAGTCTGCATAACTTAGTGAGACCCTGTCACAAAATGAAAAAAGAATGGGCTGAGGGTGCAGGTTAGTGGTCCAGCACTTGTAGAGCATGCAAGCGGGAGGACCTGGGTTCAACCCCCAGTACCACAAAAAAAAAAAAAAAAAAAAAAAAAAAAAAAAAAAAAAAAAAAAAAAAAAAAAAAAAAAAAAAAAAAAAAAAAAAAAAAAAAAAAAAAAAAAGAAAGAAAGAAAAAAGAAAAAAAGAAAAAAAGATTGGCCACAAACAAGAAGAAGAATAGGAATTACCTGGGAGTGGTATCTCATGCTCCACCTAGCACTACTGCATTGAAATCTGCTTTTTAATAACATCGTTCAGGTGCATATTTCATGAATAATCAAACTTACTAAAGTTTGAAAATCTGTAGTCTGGATCATGGAAGTTTACTTCATTGTCCTAGGCTTTCCATTTATTCTCTTCATTGGAAAGTTAAGTCTCAAACCTATATATTCATAATGCTCAAAAATGGGCAAGATAAGAATATATTTTTAATAAATATAACTGCTAGTCCTTTGATTTTCGCACTATTTTTCATGTTATTTTTCCTAAACAAATTATCCATATCCTAAACAAATTTCCACATTCATAATCACAAAGAAATCCCCTGACAAAACGCTGAAAGAAATTTTCTTATTTCTTTCAACACTGATTTTTGCTTGACTGTATTTTTCTTCTTTATGCTTTATTCCCAGCACTGAAAAAATGGGAGAAGGATGTGGCAATCCACTCCCAAGGCAATCCTGAAACAATCAGCTATTGAAAACCCTATGAGGGTCACTATGAATCAGACATGACTTGATGGCACCTAACAATAACAACAACACAGTGTAGAAAGAAAATATGATAAAAATAATAGTTTTGGATGCTAGGAGAAAAGAATTCAATATTTATTAATTTTTATGAGGGTTGTGATTTGTTAAATGAGGTATTTAAATCAGGCTTGGTGTAGTCAAGTATGACACTGTGAGGGACACTCAGACCAGAATAGTGGAAAGATTAAGTTTATTACTGACAGTTCCTAATGAAAAGGGGGAAATAGGGTATATGGGAAAGTGGGAGGGGAGGGGTGTCTGAGACATACATGCTCAACTAGAAAGTGGGGAGCAAGGGAGGAGGGACCTATGGGCCAAAGCCTTTACTGAGGTCTAGGCCATTAACTATGGGAGAAGGATATGGCATTCCACTCCTGAAGAAATCTCAAAACAATCAACCATTGAAAACCCTATGAGGGTAGCTATGTGTTGGACCTGACTCAGTGGCACCTAACAACAACAAAAACAGACCATTAACTGGGCTGGGGTTCAGCTCAGTTGGTAGAATATTGCTGTGTGTTCTCTGAGGCCCTGGGTTTCAATCCCCAGCACCACAAAAATGGGGGAAGCACCTGGCAGCTCACTCCTCATACAATCCCAAAATAATCTGTCATTGAAAGCCCTATGAATAACAGAGAGGCACTGACATAGTGCCAGGCATGGTACAGTGTTGGAGAGTGTTTTGTTCTGCTGTACACAGGGTTGCTATGAGTCAGACCTGACTCAACAACAATAACAATAACAATAAGAAGGCCATTTACTAAATGGATTCACATGACAGGGTTGAACTTGTTCAACTGAATGGACTTGCAAGGCTAAACATAGGAACTCAGGTGTTCTGCTACTGGTTCACCACACATAAAACAGAAGTAAGGTTGTGAAATGACTCAGGGTATTGGGTCTTATCTACAAAAAAGGCAATGAGGTGGAAACTCTTTCAAAATACAAGGTGTGATAAAAAAAAGTATGTTGAATCTTTAAATTTAAAAATATGACAGTAAAAGACACATTGCCATTAATCCCCCTCAAGACACTCTCCCTGCCTTCAAACACACTAACTGTGGTGCTCAACACACCAGTGTCAATGTCTCTCGGGGTCCTGATAGTGGAGCAGGAACCTCACCTATAACCTCTTTCCCTCCAAACAGGGAACCCACCGGGAGCGGGCAACTGCTACAGAGTGAGAGACACCTGGGGAGGTCTCTTAAACACACAGCTCTTTATTTACAGTGCCACAGCTCTTACAAGTGCTGCGGCCTTAAGTGTTACACAGCTCTGAGGGTTAAGTGACTCACAGCTCTACAGCTCATACAGTTGCTTCCCGTGAAGGTGGTCTTCTCGGGTCGGCATCCAGTGCTGGTCCGGCAGCTACTCCGGTGCTGTCTGCAGTGGCCACTCCCAGTGTCTGCTCCTCTCCTCAGTGGGCATCCTCTAGTATTCCTTGAGGTCTTCCCCTCTTGCAGTCTTCTATCTCTGTCGTGGTCATGGGGGCAAGGCAAGAGACAGAAAGAACAGCAAGAGAGCTGTCCTGATATACCCCTTGGGACCAATCAGAACTCGGGCTTTGTTTGGAAATGGCCAATCATGCTTGAGGTGAAACTCAAGCACTTATTTAATAGGTAGGAAAGAGGCAGGGAGTAGCCAATCATAGGCCTTCCCTTAGTGGCCAAAGGGGTGATAGAATATAATCTAACAGAGAGCAAGGATCTAAAAGCAGGGCCCGCACTGGTTGTGCCAAGCAGGAGCCATCTTGTCAGTGCAGTCTTAGACCTCGTGGACTCAAGCCAGGTGTGCCACAGCAAGTCACACAAGGGTCCTGAATGTATCTCAAGCCTCAGTATGAGCCAAATAGTCCTCGAGCCATTTTCTCTCCTCTTGGCACCCCACATTTATCCCTACAACTAACCCCATTGGTCTTGCCATTTTCTGAAACAGTTCTCAAAGTCCTCCTTCATGAGAATCTTTAGTTGTGCCATTGTGACTGCCTCAATGCCCTGAATCAATTCAAAACATTTACCTTTCATGGTATTTTGACTTTGAGAAAGAGCCAGTAGTTGCACAGTGCCAGATCCAGTGAATAAGGTGAGTGAGGACACACTGTAATATTTTTATTTGACAGAAATTGCAGCATCAGAAGCAATATGTGACATGGAACTTTGTCATGATGGAGAATGAAACTGTTTACCTATTTCTCAAGCTATTCTCTCAACTGTAGCTCATATTCAACTGACTGCACCTAACAAGTTGATACTTGTCAAATATTGTTAATTAGGTTTGGCACACCATTTCCCATATTGAAAACCCCTGGCTTTCCATTGGATAGCATTTACCAGCAGCATACTTTTGATCAAAAAGCATTTACCATACTTTTTGATCACACCTTTTAGGCAGTGGTGACACTATAAAAGTGACAATCCTGAGATATAACAAGATAGATGCCAAGGTCACAGGAATATAAATGAGAGTTATAACATAAGGTTAATGATTATTGTGAAAAATTGGAAATTACATAACTCTGTAAAATACAAACTTACAATCTAGACTTAACACTTTTTTGTTGTTGTTAGGTGCTGTCGAGTTGTGTCCGACTCATAGCAACCCGCATAGGGTTTTCAATGGCAGATTGTTTCGGGATTGCCTTGGGAGTGGGTTACCATGTCCTTCTCCCATTTTTGCAGTTCTGGGAATCGAACTCTGCACCTCAGAGACTGCAGAGCAGTGCTCTGCCAACTGAACTAAATCCTGGCCCCAGGCGTAACACTTACTAAAATTTTAATGCCTGCAGTCATACCACTATGATGTCTGATCCTGTGGGATCTTGGATGCTAAGCAGGGTCAGGCCTGGTTAGTACTTGGAAGGGAGACCACCTGGGAACACCAGGTGATGTAGACTTGGGAGAAGGACTGGGCAACTCACTTCCAAAAAACAATCAGCCATTGAAAACTATAAATAGCAGAGAAATACTAACAATACTGTTTCACCTGTTGTACATAGGGTCGCTATGAGTTGGATATTGACTTGATGGCACCTAACAACAACAACAAATTTTTGATATATATTATTTCAGTAATTTTTTCTATTGAGATATACACTTTCACTTAATATATTATAACGAGTATTTGTCATGTAATTAAAGTGTTTCTAATATGTTTTAGTAGATGTATATAATTGTAGCTCATGAATGTAGCATAGTATATCTAACAATTGGCACTAGGTTAAATATTTACTATTTTTAACAATAAATTATAATGATTAATCACCCACATAAAATTCTATGTACATCTCTAAATATTTTCTAAAGATAAAGTATAAAAGTAGAGTTAATAAGTTAAAATGTACAGACATGTTAAGCCAGGTGTGGTGGTGCATGCCTGTAATCCCAACGGCTCAGAAGGTGGAGGCAGGAGGATCGCAAGTTCAAGACCAGAGGCAGTCTGTGTAACTTAGCAAGACCCTGTCTCAAAAAGTAAAAAATGGGCTAGGGGTGCAGCTCAGTGGTCCAGCACTTGCAGAGCATGCAGGCGCAAGGCCCTGGGTTCATCCCCCAGTACCACACACACACACACAAATGTACAGACATGTTAGAGAGTGCTGGGAGCCAAGACCATAAGTAATGTTTTACAAGATACCCTGAGGGAAAAATGCAGGGTGTGATGAAAATAGCAGATGTTGAGTCACAGGACATTGTGACCTTTGAACTCAGATTACCATCCAATAGTGGTCATCAGGGTTACAGGAAGAACTGAAGACTTCTGGAAAGTCCCTGACCCTTGTGACATTTTTGTACCTCCCCCTCCCATGTGTAAATAAGCTACAGCAAAAAATTAAAGACTTTGGAGCTTGATCAGACAACCTGTCTTGCTCTTGTCCCTCGTGTCTCTTGTCTCTCTCATTCATTCGACCCCTACTCTAGGTCCCTGTTGAAAAACCCCACGGACCGGGGCAAGAGAGATAAAATAAATTTTCACATTTCCATCCAAAAAGCTTATAACCAAGCTACAGTCCCATTTACAACAGAAGATCAAATTTCCCATGCACATGCATATATTTTTGATACTTGTCAGTTTTGCTGATAAACATTACATCATATTAGTGTTTTAATTTATACCAAAAGAGTTTGTTTTGTACATGTGTATTAACCATTTGATGTATTTCTTTTGTGAATTCCCTTTTTTATTTTTTTTCTCATTTCTTTACTGTAAAAAGTACATTACATTATAAAGATATAAACTCTTTGTCTTATTAAATACTCCTTCATTTCTTATTTGCTCTTTAAATGTTGTTTATGGTAATTTTAACAGTACATTAATTCCTTTAATAACTTTTAAGCTATATATAATTATTTTCTTGGCCTTCAGCCAAGTACCATTGTGGTACCATTGTGGCATCTGATCCTGTCAGATCTCGGGAGATAAACAGGGACAGACCTGGTTAGTATTGAATGAGAGACAGCCTGGGAAAACCAGGTGCTGTATGGTTGGGAGAAGGACCCAGCCTCCCACTCCCAAAAAACAATCAGCCATTGAAAACCCTATGAATAGCAAAGAAGCATTAACAATAGTGCTTCACCTGTTGTACATAGGGTCTCTGTGAGTCGGATGCCAACTTGTCGGCACCTAACAAGAACAATAATTATTTTCTTAGTGATTGCTCCCAGCTTGCAAAGTATATTTTAATTTAGAGCAATCTCAAAAGACCTCTTTAAAGTGTTGAAAAGTAAAGATGTTACATTGAAGATGAAGATGCGCCTGACTCATGCCATAGTATTTTCAGTTGCATCTTATGGTTGTGAAAGCTAGTCATTGAATAACGGAGACAGGAGAAGAATTGATACTTTTGAATTACAGTGCTGGAGATGAATGTTGAATGTACCATGGACTGCCAAAAGAACCAACAGATCTGTCCTAGAAGAAGTGCAACCATAGTGCTCCTTGGAAGCAAGGATGGCTAGACAGCATCTTCTGTATTCTGGACATGTGCTAAGGGACCAATCCCTGGAGAAGGACATCATGTTTGGGAGAGTGGCAGGTCAACAAAACTAGATGGATTGACACAGTGTCTGCAGCAGTGGGCATAAACATGAGTAAAACCATATGCTTGGCATGGAATAGGGGAGTGTTTTGTTCTGTTGTACATAGGGTTGCTATGAGTCCAACCTGACTCAACAGCACCTAACAACAACAACAACAACAACTTCAATGCCACATCAACTTAATTCCAATGATACTTAGAAAATTTACTCTTAGGCCACTGTATTCCTCCCTTTACTTTTGTGTATTAGTGTTATATATCTCTATATCTTACAAACCCAACAATATATTATTATCATAATTATCACTTCATATAATTTTTATCTTTTAAAAAAGATGCAAAAAGAGAGGTAATATTTCTTATTTATCATTTCTGATTCTCTTAATTTATTTCCATGAATTTAATTTTAAAAGTTCCAACAGCTTTGCTCCCATCCACCTTTTTTGCTATTATCATTAAATGCATTACATTTTTATATTTAATAGCCCCAATATTCTAATATGCATATTTTATGGACTTGCTTTTGTGTCAATTAAGAGAAGAAATATGCAATCGTATTATCTTTTATAATTATAGATAATTACCTTTACCATTGCTCATTTTTTTCTTAATGTAGATCCAAATTACTGTCTGATGTCTCTTGCTTTCAGTATGAGGAACTTCCTTTAAAATCTTCATATCCTACATGTCCACAGAGGAATAATTTCTAGAATATACAAAGAACTCAAGAAAGCAAATCCCAAGACAATAAATAACCCAATACACAAGTGGGCAAAGGAAATGAACAGACAGTTCTCAAATGAAGAAATTTGTAGGGCTAAGAAACATGAAAAAATGCTCAATATCCTTATCCATTAGGGAAATGCAGATCAACTCTGAGAATCCATCTAACTCCAGTAGGAATGGCCAAGATCAACAAAACAAACAACAAATGCTGGCAAGGATGTGGAGAAAAAGGAACTCTTTTACACTGTTGGTGGCACTGTACATTAGTTCAACTACTCTGGAAATTAATATGGAGATACTTCAGAAAACTAAAAATAGAACTGCCAAGTTGTTGTTGTTAGGTGTCATTGAGTCAGTTTCCCACAAATAGCAACTCTTATGTACAATAGGCAAAACACTATTGTCAGTGCTTCTTTGCTATTAATAGTGTTTTCAATGATTTTTTGGGGGGAGTGTGTTGCTGGGTCCTTCTCCCAAGCCTACAGCACCTGGTATTCCCAGGAGGTCTCCCATCTAAGTACTAACCAAGCCCAAGCCTACTTAGCTTCTGAGATCTGGCAGAATCAGATACCACAGTGGTATGGTTGCAGGCAGAACTGCCATACGACCCAGCTATACCACTCCTGGGAATATACCCAAAGGGGGAAGTCATCATACCACAGAGACACCTACATCTCTATATTTAATGCAGCATTCTTCACAATTGCAAGGAATGGAACGAACCAAGATGTCCATCAACAGAAGAATGGATAAGAAATTATGGTACATATACACAATGGAATATCTAACTCAAGAATAAAAAAGGATGAAACAATGTCATTTGCAGCAAAGTGGATGGAAATGGAGAATATCATCTTAGGTCAATAAACACAGGCTCAAAAAGAGAAATATATTCTCATTCATATGTGGGAGCTGAAACTTAAAAGAAAAAACTACATAAGCAGATATATAAAAATGAACAATTAAATTTAGCTAAGAAGAGAAAATATAAGCAGAGTAGAAAGAAGGAGGGAGGAGTAGCAAAGGAAAGTGAAGACTATGAAAAGTGGGAAGGAAAGAAGAAACAATGTAAAGGGATAAAAGGGGAGAAGATGATCTCAATGTAAATGATGCAACTCATGAGTACATGGGAAAAATAGGGGACTATAACCCATGAATGCATATGAGTTTTACTACATATTAATCAAAATGTTCCATAAACTTTGTAAGTTGATGAAGGTGTAACCAAGAGTGATATAATAATTGCACAATGGAAAAAGCAAATGCTATATTACTCTGTACCCCACCAACATTTATCAATCAAGGAAAAAAATATATTTCTTTTAAGGTAAGTCGGTCAGCAACAAGTTCTCTGCTTTGTTTATCTAGGTGTATCTTTATTTCACCTTCATTATTGAAAGATAGTTGTTCTGGTTACAAGATTATTGATGGACAATATTTTATTCAGTAATTTGAATGGAGCTTTCAGGGATCCATTGTTTTTGATGAGAAGCCAACTATTATTCTTTTGCGGGTTCCTTTGTTAATAAGGAGTCATTTTTCCATGTGTTTGTCTTGCAACATTTTTACAATGCTTTGAGTGTGGATCCCTTTGAGTTATTCTACTTAAAAGTTTGCTGAATTTCTTGGCTGTATAGATTTTTTTATCAAATTTGGGAAGTATTCAGTCATTATTTCTTCAAATAGTTTTCTTACACAGTCTCTTGTTCCTTTCTTTCTAGTATTCTTATTTTTCATTTGAGTGTGCACTTACAGGTGTCTCAGTTCTGAGGTTCTGCTTGTTTTCTTCATTCTTTTTTCTCTTTGTTCTTCTGATTGTATAACACCTATTGATCTACCTACAAGTTTGTTGATTCTTTCTTCTGTCAGTTCAAATATATGGCTGAGTCCTGGTAATAAAATTCCTGTTTCATTTGTTGTATTTTTCAACTCCAGAATTTCTATTTGGTCAACACACACACACACATACACACACACAATAGATAGATAGATAGATAGATAGATAGATAGATAGAGATTTGCTTTTATCTATTTTTATTAGTATATGTTTATTGTACAAAGTAAGAGATTTTTGTGATATTTCCATATAACAAACAGAATTTTACTCATAATTTCCATAAAAATATTTAGTGAAATTTTAAAATTATTTTTGTATAAAATTATATAAGTAATTTCAAATTTATAGTCTATTTGATGAGTTATTGTCATTATGTTGTTGCTGTTGTTGTTAGGTGCCGTCGAGTCAGTATCCAACTCATAGCAACCCTCTCTATACAACAGGGAAAACACTATTGTCAGTGATTCTCTGCTGTTCATAGGGTTTTCAATGGCAGATTGATTTTTGGGAGGGGGTTGCCAGGTCCTTCTCCCAATGTCATTATGTTGTTGTTGTTATTGTTGTTGTTGTTAGGTGCCGTCGAGTCAGTATCCGACTCATAGCGACCCTCATAGGGTTTTCAATGGCATACTGTTTCAGGATTGCCTTGGGAGTAGATCGCCAGGTCCTTCTCCCATTTTTGCAGTGCTGGGAATTGAACTCGGGACCTCAGAGACTGCAGTGCAGCGCTCTACCAACTGAGCTAAATCCCAGCCCCAATTGTCATTATACCTTCCCTTAATTCTTTAAATATTGTTGCTTTTAGTTCTTTAAACATATAATCGTTGCCTGAAGTCTGTGACTGCTAATCCCAGCATACAGACCCTCTTTTTTTTTATCAGAAATTTTTAATGTACATCATAATGTGATTCATTTTGACATGCTTTTCATTGTGACAATTTTCATATATGCAATTTGATAAACAGGCCCTCTTATTGGTAGTTTCTATGACTGCCTTTTTTTCTCCCACATATGGGTCATACCTTCCTGTCTCTTTGGATGTTTCATGTTTTCATTGTTGTTGAAAGTTGAACAATTTAGATGATATGTTGTAGCCACTCTGGATACCGGTAATCCCTCTCCCCCCACCCAGCCAAACCTTTTCTTGTTTTCTCTTTTCTTTTTTTTTAAATTAGTGATTTTTAATGTACAACTTGATGGGTCTCAGTATAACATTTCCATGCATGCATTTCATTGTATTTGCATTTCATTGTACATTGCTCATGTTCACCTCCCCCATTACACTCTCGTGATCCCCTTCTCATCTTTCCCTACCAATGCCCCCCCTTCTACTCGCATGTCTTGTTTGTGTATACATCTATCTCTGCCTCTCTATTTCATGACTCACTTGTTTTAATATTTAATATACTGAATATATTTATAAGTCTAACATCCACATATCAGAGAAAATGTGATATTTATCTTTCTGAGTCTATCTTACTTTGCTTAAAATGATGTTCTCTAGTTCAATCCATGTCCCAACAAATGCCATGATTTTGTCTTTTTATGGCTGAATAATATTCCTTGGTGTATATATACCACAATTTCCTTATCTAGTCATCTGATTATAGACTCCTAGGTTGTTTCTGTATGTAGGCTATTATGGATTGCTTTGCAATGAACATGGATGAGCAAGTATCTTTGTTGTGTATTGACTTGTATTCCTTTGTTTATGTATGCAGCAGTATATCTGGATCATATGGTAGTTCTATTTTTAGTTTTTTGAGGAACTTCCATAGCCATAGTGGCTACACCAACCTGCATTCCCACCTGCAATGTAGTAGGTTCCTCTCTCCACACATCCTTGCCAGCATTTGGTGTCATTTA
>VMDO01020766.1:0-36812 GCA_007922755.1 Pedetes capensis
ATACAGACTAAGGCAGCTGCATACCTTGGCTTGCCAGTAAATGCAAGCATGACCTTTTCCCGCTCTTGTCTAATCACAACCAGCACCGGTGCACTTGTTATTCTGATATGCTCTGAATCGCGAGTTTACCTTCTGAATGTTATCTCAACTGCAGGTTACGCCTGCCTGTTGCCTGGGGCTCCTTTGTCCCCAACAGGTTCCTAGTCATATATAACCCCTTAAAATGGTTGGTCTTCCACCAATTCTTTTTTGTATAATGACTCTGTATATTCATTACATCATCTTTTGGTGTTTCCTGTATCATTTAATGTTTTCCCAGTTGAATCTTTCACTACTGCCACTCGAGGCTTGAATTTTGTCTTCAATTCCTTAAGCTTGAGAAAAATGGAGTGTGTTCTTCCCTTTGGTTTTCTGTCTCCAGCTTTTTACATATGTCATTAAAATATTTGATTTTGTATTCCTGAGATGCCTTTTGAAATCTTCAGTTTAGTTCCTTAGGGACAGTTTAAGAGATGTGCTTGAAGTATAGTAGCTACCCATAAAAGGAATAACATCAAGGTATCCAATCAGTTCCTTATAACATAGTAATCAAGGCAGACAAAAAAATGCAGAAAATAGGCTGCCAAGAGAAATTGTGATGAAAAGCTGGATGTGGTAGTGAATGCTTTTAATCCCAGTGACTTGGGAGGCTGAATCAGGAGGATAGCATGTTTGAGGCCAGAGGTAGCCTTTGTAACTTGGAGAGACTCTGTCTCAAAATAAAGAAAGATTTTAAAAAGGGGGTGGAACAGTGCGATTCAGGGGCGAAGCATTTACCTAGTATGCACAAGGCTCTAGATTCAAACCCTAGCACTGAATAAAAGGAAAATGAAAAGAAAGAAATAGGTTGTGACCAGATATATAGAGCAAAGTATTAAAGAATGGAACCTTGCTCAAGTGTGATAGATTAAAGAAGGCCACAAATTATTTGATACACTTCCCTTAAAAAAGAGCAGCCTATATTTATTCCTCTTCCATTTTCTCATCTTCTATGATGGACAGGGAAGAGCAGAAATAAATCTTTGATCTGGCCCTTTAAGGACTAATAGTTTTTCTTTCTTTAGAGTACTCATTCAAAGAGTCTAAGCTGCCATGTTGGAAATCTAAGTACTGTGCTAAAGAGACCATGTGGAGTTGTCAGAGATGACAAGCATTGGGAAAGGGCCCATCCCAGCCTCCCAACCACGCATCATCCTTAACAATGTGCCTAGCCAATAAATAATGCTATCTTGAACCTTCAAACCAGCTCAGATGCAAGCTGAATATAAGATAAGACCTTTGGAGAAAGCCTGTTCTGCCTAACTCTACCCAAACTCCTGACCCACAAAATCATGTAGTAGACAAGATAATTGTTGTCTTAAGCAACTAAGGTTTGGGGTTACCATATTTGTATGTGCAATCAGAAAACTGGAAACAGCAACAAGTGAACCATTAAGAACTCAGCCTCAAGACAGAGTGATGGCAACTCATTGAGGAAACCAGTGAACTGACTGAAGTAACTTGGTGATGTAATTCTACTTGGTCAACCAAATGAAAGAAGTATATTTTATATACACATTTTTTAGTTAATTATCCTACAAGGATATTCTTAGGTGTCATTGATTCAGGTCAAAACCATAGAGAGCTTCATAGTGTTTTCAACGTCTAGTTGTTTTGAGGTTACTTTGAGAGTGGATTGCCACCTCCTTCTCCCATTTTTGCTGTGCTGGGGATCAAACCCAGGGCCTCAGAGGGTGTAGCATAGCACTCTACCAACTGAATTAAGCCCAAGCCCATTCTACAAGGCACTATACCCTAAAGCAAGTGAGGCACATATAAATAAGTGGAGAAGAGAAACACAACACTCCAAGGTAGGAATCCAGGATCTGAGATCATGACTGTGGCTAGCCCCACAGAGTCTAGAAAGGAAACTCTACAAGGAATGGATGGAGAAATCAGATAAGTCTGTAATGGCCAAAGGAAGACATTAGTAGATATAGCTATAGGAACCCATAAAGGGCTGAAGTGGGTGAAAAAGGCAATTGTTTACATATAAAAGGCAGACTATATCAGGAAATTAAGTATTATGATAAAGTTTACATTCATAAGATTTTAGTTAATGAAATGACTTTTAATTTCATTTAAACAGTCTGTGACAAAAGACTTATTAGAGTTCTAGTGTTGGACTTGTCTCCTCCACTTAATAAATGTAAGGCTCAATTTCCTGATCTACAAAGTATTCCCTAGCACCTTTTGAGATATGTTAGAGGGACACATCCCACCCTGTGACACTGAAGCAGGAGTTATGCCTTTCTGGGAAATTGTAAAATACTGTTAAATTATTGATATTGGTAATGATCAGCCTTTATTAAAAACACTCATCTTAATGTTTATTTTTCCTTTAATTTAGCTAAGATGTTGGGGATTGAGGGTAATTTGACTCACTAATTAATAGCTGTTATAGCCAGGCATGGTGGCACACACCTGCAATCCTAGCAACTCGGGAGACAGAGACAGGAGGATTATAAGTTTGAGACTGGAGGGAGGCTGCATAATTGAATGAGACCGTGTCTCAGAAAAAAGTAAAAAAATGGGCTGGGGGTAAGCAGCTCAGGGGTATAGTACTTGTGAAGCATGCAAGCAGGAGGCCCTGGGTTCAACCCCAAGTACTGAAAAAAAAAAAGAAATGTTGTTAGATTGCTCTTTAGTGCCTCAGTTTCCTTGTGCAGTGAACTACCAGCCAAGCAGTCACCTGGACCATTCTTATACCAGCATTGGCTGCTTTGCACACATGGACACCCTGAGGAAGCAACACAACAACCACATTTGCTTGCTGCTGAAACACAACACTGGTTCCTAATGGCATTATCCTAGCCATAACTTTTTCAAATAGTTTATACCAGACTTTTGTCATCACAAGCCTGGGTGAACTTTAGGTGACCATGCAGCTATTTCCACCCAGACTAGAGGAGAACATCCCTTGATGGCCCAACAGAAGCCCCATTACTTATGCAAAAATAGTCCTTCATTTGCACAAGGCAGCATGCTATGATTAGGACAAGCAAAATCTTTCATCTGCATGAAGTTCTGCTGTGATTGGTACAGATTCCATTGCCACACCCACTTTCTGGCTTTTTAGAAGGCTCTTTGGTTCACTTTTGGAGTCAGCCAGGAGACATCCTCCTGTGCTGCCCCATGGTATTTTAACATTTGGTCCAATAAAAAGTCTCTCTCCAGTGATATTCTCTTGCCTAACTTTAGTCTTTATCACGATAGAGTAGGCTGAGCTGGGAACATGGAGGAAGGACAATGGAAACAGTGGTAGAGTGGTAGCATGTCAGGATTCCCAGGAGAATAGAGAGTACCGCAAACATGGCCAGTCCCAGGAGCTCATCTAGTCCACTTGGAGGATGGGGCAAGATAGCAACTGGTCACCTTTGCCATACATCTGGGTATCTCACACTTCCGCCCTCCCATCCAGTGGGCCAAGATGGCACCCCAGGAATGGTAGCATCTATATCCCCCTGGCGCCTGATTGGTCATTTCTGATCCTACCCTGTTTCCCTGATTGGCTGCCTATCAGGCCATATAAACTCCAGAGCTCAGAGTTCAGCAGCCATTCTGAACACGATCCAAGAGAAGCTCATTGGGTCCTTGCAGTTCTTTAAGAGTCCAAGGCCCATTTACTTGTCTGCCTAGCCTAGCCTTCAGCCTTCCTCTGACCTGCCTTCATCATACTTCAACCTGCCTGCCACCCCTATTCGACCCCGACCTCTACAATGCTGGCTATCCTACAAGGACAACAGCTTCACCAGGCAAGATTCCAGAAGTCAAGCTCAGGGCTCCCAAAGTGGTGAAACCTGTGAACTGGGAGGACACGTGGGGGTCTCTGCCCCAGTGGCAAAGACAGCAGCTGAGTGCTTCCCTTTTCCAACTTCCCTTTCCTCTCTCCCTAATCTTCCATTCCTTTCCCCTCCTTCCTGAATAAACCCCTGTCCTATCCTGTGTGAGACACTATGTTCTCCAGCCACAGCCTCGCCACTGTGTGCAGAGTCAGGGCACCCACCTCTTGTTTCCACCCACCATGCAGAGAGAGAGAACCCCCAGGAAGAATCCAACAGTAGCAGGCAAAGGTGACAGAGGCAGTAGCAATAGAGAGCAGCCAAAAGGTTCCAGAGAGTTCCCAAGGCAATAACGACAGCGAGAAGAGATGACAAGAGCAGTGAAGAACTGAAGGCAAAAAACTGTGATCCCTGTTTGTTGGAAGAGTTCCAGGGAAAAGAAAAAGGCTTACAAACCAAGGGCCTCAGCACCACATGCCCAAGAGCAATAACAATTCTCGCTGTTAAAGGATGAGGATCCAACATTCTTGCCCTGAGAGCTGTTATATTTGTTACTATATGGCAGAGGCCTTGGTGCCTGAGACCTGTAAAAGAGCTCTAAAACTAGAAAGCAGCTCTTGCTATAGCCCACTGCTGTTGGAAACTGAGGATTGCAGTAACTGTTCAGTGCTGGGGCTGTTGGTGCTTAAGGAGCAGAGCAATAAACCTCTCTTTTGAGTTTGTAGAGCTATAAGCCCTTGACTTCTAAGTCCTAGAACAACATACTCCTAGCTTTCAGGGCTCAGAGCGTAAGCCACTGGCTAGGCCAGACCAACCCCTAGGCTTTCAGCAGTCAAGGACCCTATACTTTCAGCTCCAAAAGTGCTTCCCTAGCTCTACTCATGATTCCTACTTGGATAGGGCAACAGGACCCCAGCCACATGACTGGTAACATTTTCTCAAAAACAAACAAACAAACAAACAAACAAATAACAAGATTCAGAATAAAAATCTCTTGGCCAGTACTTGGCACATGGCAAACTCTCCATCAGTATGAGTTTTTTGGTTTTTTTTTTCCTTGAAATTAATGGTATTTGAAGGACATAGGAAGAATGGCCCAGAGGAGGGTGGCACGGATTTTTTGCCGAGGAAAGGGAAGGAGAAAATTGTGGAGACCTCAGCTAGTCAGTTGGAAGAAGTAATCAAAATGGGGTGAAATTGACCAGTGAAGTGATCTGAAGTCTCTTCTCTTGTGTCTCCCACCTTCTAGATGCCCCTTCTGCTTGTCCTGATGTAATATTTCAGGCTGCTGAGAAACTCAGGGGCGGATCTGAATATAAGCAATCACAGTGTCAATACTTGGAGATCCTTAGAATAAGGCAGCAGGAGAAGACCTGCTCTGGTAGATGAGACAGGACTTTTTGCTTCATTCAAATCTTCTCTATTTATGTAAGGCATTATTGCTAGGAAGGAAATGATGTCATTTAGCAGGAGTGAAGGTAGGCTCAATGGAACCCTTAAAAATTGGGAGGGTAAACACCGAAGTCAGGGCACCAAAAGATTCTCTTGATAGTCTTGAAAAGGATGATTGGGTACAGGCTGTGGGTGATGTGCATGGCTTGGAGCTTCCTGAGGCTTCTCAAGAATATAAAGTAGAGCCCAACTCAGTGGCTCACTCATGTAATTGCCGCGAATTGGGAGGTGGAGGCAGGAGGATCACAGGTTGTGGCCAGAGGCAGCCTGCATAACTTAACTAGACTCTGTCTCAAGATAAAACTTGTTTTTAAGAAACAGAATGGGCCAAGGGGTCCAGTTCATCAGTGGTAGAGTACTTATAAAGTATGTGCAAGGCCCTGGGTTCAGCCCCTAAGTACTTAAAAAGAATATATATGCACACACACATACACACACATATATATGTGTGTGTGTGTGTGTGTGTGTGTGTGTGTGTGTGTGTGTGTGTGTGTATGCTTTCCATTTGGGGCCAGAGATAATCCACGATGACCTGTTAATTCAAAGTTACTTGCCTCAAAAGAAAAAAAAAGTGGCAGTACTGGAGGGTTGAACTAAGGGCTTTGCACATGCCAGGCAAGTGCTCTGATACTGAACAGCACCTCGACTCCCTTTCTATTTTTGTTTTTTAATTTTGAGAAAGAGTCTCAATAACTTGTGCAGGCTACCTGTGATCTTGAACTTGCACTACTGTCTCAGCCTCCTGAGTAACTGGGATTGCAGATGAATGCCTTGGTGTCAGGCTTAAAAAGAAATATTATAAGGATACAGAAATGCTTTTTTTTCTTTTTTTTTTAATTTGAAGGCTGGTAAGCAGACAAACTTGAAGTTGAAAGGCAGCAGGAACTTAGACAGTATCCCTGATGACCTGACCTTCTCTTGGTCCACCAGATCCATTCACATACACATATATACATAGACATGGCTGCAATAGAGTCAACTCTGTGAGGCAAACAGTCTACAGAGATGAAGAAAGAAAACACTTGTGAGTTGGGAGTCATGCTTAAAGGAGTGTCCACAATACTACATGGGAAGCTCTCTCCTGTGCCACAAAGTGTGTGTCATATTGTAGGTGTGAAGCCTTGCCCTACCACTTAAATCCACATGAAAGTCCAACACAAGCACAACTATGTTTGCTTCACATTATTTTTGGCTTGCCTTCCAAAGCTACACAAAATGTCCAAACTCCCGAATTATATACAATGAAGGATTGTCCTCTCAAGTTCTCCCAGCTTCCACCAGAACTTATTTCTGTGCTGCAGCTCATTATTTTTCATATTCTTTACTTCCTGAAACTGAGGAGAATTTGAAACATTTACTGATGAAGATCAAAGAACACAGCCTTCAACATAGATTGCATCTCAACATCAACAAAACAAAAATCCTTACGACTGCATCGGTATGCAACTTCATGACAAATGGAGAAAGGATTGAGGTTGCCCATGATTTTGCGTTTCTTGATTCCACAATCCACGCCCACAGAAGCAGCAGTCAAGAAATCAAAAATCTCATTGCATTGGGAAAAGTTGTTGCAAAAGACCTCCTTAAAGTGTTGAAAAGTTAAGATGTCACATTGAAGACAAACGTTCACCTGACTTACGGCATGGTATTTTCAGTCACATCATTTGGTTCTGAAAGCTGGACATTGAATGTGGGAAACAGAAGAAGAGTTGATATTTTTGAATTATGGTGCTGGAGATAATTATTGCATATACCATGAACTTCCAAATGAATCAATAGATCTGTCCTGGAAGAAGTACAACCGGAGGGTTCCTTGGAAAGAAGGATGGTTAGACTGTGTTTTATGTATTTTAGATATGTTGCTAGAAGGGACCAATCCACGAGGAAAGACATTATATTTGGAAGAGGGGAAGGTCAAAAAGAAATGGACATCCTCAACTAGATGGATTGACATAATGTCTGCAACAATGGGCTTGAACATAGAAAAGATTGTGTACATGTCAAAGGCATGGGTACTGCTTTGTTCTGTCATACGTAGGGTCCCTATAAGTCAGATTCAGCTCTATGGCACCTAACAACAAGAACAAAAGATTAATTTAGAAAACATGAAAAATCCTTTTTTTATTCATGTCAACTTTACATATCTTTACTGAAATCTATAGGAATAAGCCATTTGTCATTTTATTTTGTTTTTTAGAAGATTGCTCTGTAATTTGATGCCAGTTCAATCTAAATCCAAAGGAATAGCATTAGTGCATGTATAAGATAGTCTTCTGTCCCCCCAAATCACTTAAATTATATCTGTGCTAGAATTAATTCTAGAATTATTCACCTCACCCTATGTAGTCCTATAAATCCACATAGCTATTACCTTTGGAACTCAAGAAGTTGTCCCAGTAAGTCAGCTTTGGTCCTTAGTTTGGAATATCATCACTACCTATGTCATGTGAGGCTTTCGTGTGGTTATATGCATGTAGTTGTTACAATGCATCACCTTCTTTTGTTCTGCCAGTTGATGGAGAAACTACCCAAGCCCAAACATGAAAGATGACTTAATGTATAATGCAATGGTTTGAGACTGGGGGACTTTCTGTGACTTGTGGACACTAAACATATTTCTAGCCATGATGGATATATTCAACACAGCAGCTTATTTTTGATTCATATAGCGACTTTTAGTGTATTAGTTCAGCAAACTGAGACCTTCAACATCTGTGAAAAGTTGTAGAATTCTAGAGGGAGAATAGAATATGAATGAAGTGCCACTTTATGGCATATTTAACCATAAGCTACAACATCCCTCTCTCCTAGAGTCTTTTTGCTTTCTCTTCTGAATTTTAGACTCTCTAGTTGGGTCAAGTCCAAGGGACAGGAAGGCTGAAATTTAAAACCCCACCCGGTTCATTCTGTCCTTTTCCTTTCTTTAACTAGGAGGGGAAGCCGGAAACTTCAGTAACACCGTGTTTTAATTATTTTTCTTTTTGACCACATGGGCAGAGACTGCTCACCACTGTTCAACAGGATGTTGCTATGTCTCCTTGGTAGGGGTCCACTGTTCTTCAAAGAAAGAGGGTTGGATTCTTTTGAGTCTTAAAAAAAATGTCAGCCACACACATGCAGGCAATATCTAGCACACAGGGGTTCATGTCTGGGTGAGAACTTTTGAATAAAGCTTACTTTTCAGTTTTTTTTCTCTTCTTGAAGAGGAAAGTATATTACTTCTAATTTATATGGGTTCTAGGACCTCTTCTTCTTAATATAAAATCTGGTGATCCATTAGTCTCTTATCCAAAACTCCTGAGGTCAGAGTTAATTTGGAATTCAGAATTTCTCAGATTGCATCCACTGCATGTTATATAATATCCCAAGAGAGATCTTGGCAGGATCATAATAAAGGACATTAATAATTCTGAAGCAATGTATGTTACTTTGTCCAAAGAATGGACCGACATTATAAACGCTCACATATCAACTCCAGTCAAGTTTTCTACAAAATTAGCTCAGGTTAGGATAGATTTTGCTCCCATATCTGGCATAAAAGCTTTTTGTTTTCAGATCTGTTTGGATTCTGAAATTTTAAAGAAAGGATTATGAATCTATGTGCACAGATTTCAAATATATTGCAGGTCTTCATTAAATACTCATGGGAAGAATCATAACTAGTTAAATGGACAAGTGAGTAAATGAATGACCATTCTCTTATAGGGCAAAAAGCAAAGAAAATAAAATTTTTATAATTTAATGGGATGTCTACATGCAAAACCAGACTTTATGGAGGAAATTGTACCAGATGTAGTAATTCAATTCTTTATCTTATTACTGCATACAGCATTTGGGACTAAGGTACTCCCTCATTTTCAGATTTCATATTAGATGTTATATATCCTCGATTAGATTCCTATCTCTGATTACTTTTCCTTAAATTTAGTGTAACCATTAAATACTGATTACATTTTCACCAAAAAGATAGGGTCTGTAGGAGTACAGATAGCTATGAGTGAGGGATATTCTTCTGGAGAAGCAAATGTCATTGATTTTGAGATTTTTTTCTAGTATCTAGTTGTAAGAAATATCTTTGCTATATCAAGTATGTAAGGTTGTCATATCCTTTTCAGTTCTTTCAGGTGAAGAACAATTGTGCACGATTAAAATGTTATGCATTGGAGATTTATGTTTTATAATATGCTTGATGATATTTGGAAAAAGAATGTGATTAGAACTCAATAGCATGATGAAACAATTTAAATTTGTTGTCTTCATCTGGAAAAATTTCCTAATGCTATAAAATTGCCTTTCAGACCACCTGCAAAGAGGGACACAGGCCTCCCTGCCCACCCACCAAGTGAATTATTCCAGGGTTACTCTATTTCCTGACTTGCCCAGTACGACCTTGGACCACACCTATTTTATCAGCACATTTATTCATAATACTCTCTCTCATTCTCAGAAGAATTCTAGTTTGGGTAAAAATTGTATGGTGAGCTTCATTAATAAAAATTTCCTAATTTTATTTAAAAACTCCTATTTTCTAACAAGTTTGCAACTTGTCTCAATCTTAGGGTTGTGTCATATGTTGGACATTTCTGGTTTATGTAACTATGTTAAACTCATTTTCTAAACAATACTGAGCCCTCTTTGACATGAAGTAACAAGTCATTTTAATCCATTTGTTAATTGTATTCCTCACCCCTTCAGAAAACTATCTTTTGCCTCACTTCCTAGGACTCTTAAAATGTGTTTTTACCATTCACCCAAGTTGTGCACTAAAGCATTAATTTTCCCATAAAACCAGAGCCACTCACACTCCAGCAGGCATGTGGGTGAGTCCAAATGCGACAGAAGAATCAAACACTCCCAATTGTTTGCTTTGCAAGGCCACATGAAAGGGCGTCTTCTTTCCCACCAGCCAGTATGTTTCAGCATCCCACGGTCAGCCAAGATTAACAGAGGTGTAAAAGCCATGTGCTCAACACTGGGTCTACCTATTAAGGAAGAGGGTGGAGAAAAAAAAGTGCGGAGAAAATGATGAGAGGCAGCAGAGTTGTTTTGGTGATGATATAACAGAGAATAAACTACATTATTTTCTACTCCAAGGAAAGCAAGGATTAAACAGACTGATGTTTCCCCTCCCACCTATAGGCTTTACAGATACATTTACTCTTATGATAAATGAATAAAACTTTCAATGGAAGTGGAGGAGCCAGTAGCACAGGTTTTTCTTTGTTTGTCTAAAAAAAATTGTTTTTTGGCTGCCAAATGCCACTAGATGGCTTCAATCACTGTATCCATATTTCATCATTAAATCTAGAAAATGAACCCATTGGCTAAATTTCTTGGCTCCCAGAAACACATCCATTTACCATTAAGCAGATTAATCCCCTTACCTGGAGTGGGAGACAGATAGATTAACTGTATGGAATTTACCATTACTACCAACAGAATGAGGCTTTGTCCAAATGAAGGGAGTTTCCTCAACATAGACTCAGCATGGAAGCTTTCCAGACCTCAACACTCCATGTTTGTCTCTAGCTGGATTTACAGACAAGTGCTGGCTAGTGATAACTACCATCCCATTAGCTGTAGTGGTACAAGAGCAAAAATTATCCTAATTTTTCATGGATTCTAAAACATCTTTATTTATACCAGAACCATCAATGGATCCAAGGAAATGATCAAACAAATTAAAGATATAGTCCTCCTCCCCTAAAGAGAAGCATACCTTCTCTTTCTTCCAAAATGAGTCAAAAATAATATCCAAACTTTCCTGACCTGCTAAGAATCACATGCCTTTAGACCTGGACTGTATGATTGATTGGTGATATATCAAACATGCTCTACTAACTCAAAACATCAGATGATTTGTCAAATATGACTTCACAAGAGCCAAGGATGGAACTCAATGGCACAATGCTTGCACAGTATGTGCATGACCCTGTGTTCATTCCCAAGTACAGAAAAAAAGAAATGAATAAAAAAAAATGAAAGGCTATAGATTAAAAGTTCAGGCATATGTTGATCTTTCAGTCCCAATGCAACATGCTTTTAAAGGAGGAAACTGAGGTAAGTGAAGTAGTTACAGACTAAGCTGGATCCAGAAACTCTGTTCCCCTTTCTCCTAAGGACCTGTCGGTACTTTCTGTCCTCTTCTCTTAGTGGTGGGATGGGAGAAGGGGAGGTCATGTACCAATGTCATGAATATATCAAGTAATCAGAGCACCAGGGAGAAGAAAACAATGTTCACAGCCAGGGAAAATGCAAAGGTAGCTCTTCACTATAAATACAAAAGTAGAAAAACTAGAATAGAATGATTTTCTCCACAGACACAGCAGGGAAATTACCCAAAAGGAAGTCAAAAGTATGCAAATGTGATTGGGTGCTGAATGCAAAAGATTTTGAGAGAGTCTGAGCAGGAGCTGGTAGCTGGGGTCTTAATGAACTCCTGGTGGGTTCTGTGGGGCTAGTGGGGAAGGAAAGGAGTTCTTGCTGCTCAGGTATTTGTGGGGCCTGCTAACTATCAGAGAAGTTCACAGGCACAGGGAGCTTGTCATTTGATGGTGGTGTTCCCAGTTCTACTGCAGTAACTAAAACACTTCCATTAGAAGCCATTTTCTTTTTTCTTTCCCTTTGCCAGTTCCTGGGGAACCTCCATTTCCCTCTATTCCTTTGTAACACCAGTAATATTCTGTACCAGATCCGATTGCTTTCACATCAGCTTTTCTGAAAAGAAAGGCTCTGATTGAGGGTATGGGGTGCTTTCATGAAGGTTCAGTTATTCAGAATGCTAAAAATGTTGAACCAGAAGGCAGCTTGGAGACTGCTAGCTTAGTAGCTCTCAACAGGCAAGACTGTACCACCTCCATCACATACCACGAGGGAACATTTGCCAAGTCTGGATTTATTTCAGAGTATCAAAATTAGAAGGAATTGATACTAGCAACTAGTGGCAGTGTCCAGGGATACTGTTCCCCATCCTGGAATGCATGGGACAGCCTCCTACAACAAAGAGTGAACCCCAGGTTGTCAAGAGTGTCAAGGTTGAGAACCCTTTGTGAATGATTTTATTTTACAAATGAGTGTGGGGAGGCTCACTGAGGTTAGTCAAGTGTGATATTGATCCCAATCCTAAACACCTGTTCCTTTGACTACTTTTCTAATGTTCTTTCATATACCAGTTAAAACTACTATATTCTTTGTTCATTCTTAAGATTAGTTCATATTTCTATTTATAATTCCTCAATATTTTTTAAAGAAATGAGCTCCATTCTGTTCTCTCAATTAAATGAACATGTCAGAAAAATGATTCATTTGACTTTTAAACAACACTTAAGAAATTAAACAACAATTAAGAAATGTTAAGTGGAATGGTCTAGCCACTTCACCCTGGTCGTTTCTCATGAGCATCAGGTGAAGGTAGACACAAAAGGGATCATGGGGTGATTTACAGGCCCGGGACAAATAATATGTACATAAAATATAGTGTGACCTTTTCTCAAACTTAGCAAAAGTGAATGGAGAGAAATAAATCTCAGTATCTCAAAATGATAAGAGTATGGAATGTTGACTCAAAATCAGTTCTCTACATTTTTTTCTAATGAAACTCTCAGAAGGCATCAAATAACTCCCTCCTTATCTCTTCTTCTTCTTCTTCTTTTTTTTTTTTTTTGCTTTCTGTGATGTGTAGATAAATACACAGCCAGTTCCCATCATCAGAACTTGCATAACTGCTCTTCCTTGCCCTGCGTGTAGCCCTAAAACTGTGTGAATCATCGCTTGCTCAAAGAAGACTGCATGTCAACAAGATAATATTATCAGAAGTTTCAGAAGATTTAAGTACCTGCTCTAAATTTCCTGGATTTGGGTGACCTTGTACTTTGCTATTACATCCAAATCACCCACATCTAAAAATGTTGTTGATGGGAGTACTTGGATCATCCTTGGTCCCTGTGTATCATGTCCTTAATGCTGGGTTCTTGGCTCAATGGATCAAAGAATTGAGTATGGGAAGCCACACAAAGCAAACAAAAGTGAAAGTGTAATTTAGAACATTAAGAAAACTGAAAGTAGTGAGGAAAATCAAAGGTGAAAAGGGAAAATTAGAACCTCTGATAAACAGAGAGGGGCCCTCGGAGAGCTGAGCAGCACGCACTGGCTAGGGATGTATATAGTGTCTGGGAGAGCATTGGTAGTACTAGATTGAATGGCACCTGAACTTTGCCCAGCAACACCCCTGATTGGGCCTTTCACACCTAGCTACCCTCTAGTGTCTGTTGGTTGACCTAGATCTCTGTTTGGTCCTTAAGTTGGCACTGCTAGGTATTTCCCTGCCCAATCCCCTAAGGATAATATTACTATTTGTTTTCTACCCAGTGACTGTAGAAAATCAATAGAAAAGATAGACTGTGACTTTAGCTGGAAACCTGGCAGGTCCTGCTCTCTACACTGCCCATGGCTCCCCACTCTCCTTGCCTCCCTGTTTCCCCTTCAAAAGCTTCTCGTCTTGAATGAATAAGCAGGAGCAATATGAATGGAACATATTTAAGCACATTCATCTGTCCCCTACCTGTCATGATACAGGGCTCACTCAGGTACCAATTTGTTGAACTAAGGAGAGAGGATGATTTTTCTTTTATTTCCTGAGGTAGATCATACATCCTGAATATTCTCTAATTTTCTTACTTAAAGCTTGTATACAAATATATTGATCATTCACTTAAGACACATCTAATAAATATACTGATTAATCTCTTTCCAATAAGCTATCTGTTCCTAATTATTTATAATCACTTTTCTGCAGAAGGTTGAATTTTTAAGTGTTTGTTTGTTTGCCTGATTTACTGATGATTGACTTATTGATTGATATTTGATTTGATTTTATATTTAAGAGCAGCATTGCATGGTTTCCAAATTTCCTAGGACTTTTTTCTTAAAAAGTCCTAGGAATAACCTAATCTCTTAGGTTATTCCTAAGAGATTAGGATAACCTAATCTCTTTCTGCATAACCTAATCTCTTTCTGTCCCAATATGTAACCAACCAAAGTGTTTCCAATTTGTCATAATCCCAGAATATATGCAAATTCTGCTATTGTGATTCTTAATCCAAATTATTTAGACCTGACATACTCAGAGAAGAGAGATATATTATGATTATTATTCACCATACCCAAACCTAGCATTAAAAATGTTTGTCCATATTGATTTACTACCTCTAAAAAGAGAATTAAATGTTTTCTCTTAAATGAACTTTATAACTATCTTAAGAGCTTACTATCAAAATCATCTAAGAATTAGAACTCTAAATGACCATTTGGTATTAAAATTTGTCAGAGACTGTAGCCAACACATAGATGTAGATTTATTAAATACATCAAGGATCATTTTGGACTGTAACCTGAGTAATTATGCACTATGCACCCATGTGAGGTATGTTCAGACAATGTATATATATATATATATATATATATATATATATATATATATATACAGTAAATGACACATTGCTATTGTTGTTGTGGTTAGGTGCCATCCAGCAGTTGAGTGTAATTCATAGTAACCCTTTCTACAACAGAACAAAATGCTTCTTGACACTGTCCCAGGCATAGCACCTCTTTTATAAGTAAGTCCATTGTTACAGCCATGGTGTCAATCCATCTAGTTGAGGGTCTTCCCATTTTAATTGACCTGACCTTCTCTCAAACATGATGTCCTTCTCCAAGAATCAGTACCTACTGACAACATGTCCAAAGTACATAAGACTCAGTCTAGCCATCGTAGCTTCCAAGGAGTACACGTTATACTTGTTCTAGGATGGATCTATTGGTTTCTTTGGCAGTTCACAGTATGTTCAATATTCATCTCTAGCACCATAATTCAAAAGCATCTTTTCTTCTCCTGTCTCCCTTATTCAATGTCCAGCTTTCAAAATCATACAATATGACTGAAAATACCATGGCATAAGTCAGGTACACCTTTGTTTTCAACATGATATCTTTACTTTTCAAAACTTTAAAGAGGTCTTTTGCCACAGCTTTTCCCAATGCAACGCATGTTTTGATTTCTTGACTGCTGCTTCTGTGAATGTAGATTATAGACCCAATAAAGCAAAATTTTGGACAACCTCAATCTTTTCTCCATTTATAATGAAGTTGTTTATAGGTCTAGTAGTAAAGATATTTGTTTTCATGATGTTGAGGCAAAATCCATACTAAAGTCTGTGTTCTTTGCTATTCTTCATTAAATGCTTCTAATCTTATGCAGTTTCAGCAAGCAAAGTTGTTTCATCTGCCTAATGCAGGTTGTTAATGAGTCTTCCTCCAATCCTGATGCTACATCCAGCTTAAGTTATTTGCTCAACATAGCGATTGAAGAAGTATCATGAAAGGATACAGCCCTGATGCACACTTTTCTTACTTTTTAAATTAGGTAATGTTTCCTTGTTCTGTTTGCACAACTGCCTCTTGTTCCATGTACAGATTCCTCATGAGTACAATTAAGTACTCTGGAATTTCCATTCTTCACAATGTTGTCCATAATTTTTTGTGATCCATTTAGTCAAATGCCTTTGTATTACTAATAAAACACAGATAGACATCTTTCTGATATTTTCTGCTTTCAGCTAGTATCTATCTGACATCAGCAATGAGATCTCTGGTTCCATGCCTTCCTCTGAATCTGGCTTGATTTTCTAATAATTCCCTGTCTATATACTGCTGCAGTTGCTTTTGAATGATATTTAGCAAAATTTTACTTGCATGTGGTATTAATGATAATGTACACATTCATTTGGATCTCCTTTCTTGGGAATAGGCACCCATATGGATCTCTTCCAGTCAGTTTCCCAGATAGCTATTTTCCAAATCTCTTGTCATAAGTAAGTGAGCACCTCCATTGCTGCATCTATTTGTTGAAACATCTCTACCATGATTCCATCAATTTCTGGAGCCTTGTGTTTTGCCAATTCCCTCAAGGAAGCTTCCACTCCTTTCTTCAATACCATTTGTTCCTGATCATACGCAACCCCTGGAAATACTTGATCATCCACCAATTCCTTTTAGTATAATAGCTCTGTGTATTCCTTCTATCTTCTTTTGATATTTCCTGCATAATTTAATGTTTTTCTAGTAGAATCCTTCACTATTGCCATTCAAGGCTTGAATTTTTTCTTCAATCTTTAAGCTTGAGAAAAACAGAGTGTTTTCTTCCCTTTTGGTTTTTGTGGGGATGAGGCAGAGAGGAAGGGAAGAGACATGACTCTGAGACCACTTGGCTTGAGGCTTATCTGGCCCACCTCAAGTCCTAAGGTGCACCTAGGACTCTTTGGTGACTTGCTGTGGCACACCTAGCTTGAATCTGCGAGGCTGAGACTAAACTGCTGAAATAGTCCCTAAGGGCTTGCTGTTGGCACACCTGGCTTGAGTTTTTGGGACTGAGCTCATAAGGTCTAGCCCACGAGATGAGTCAAGATGGCCCCTGACTGTTGCAGCTAGGGCGTGACCCTCCTCGAATTTCTTGCCACATCATATCACCTGCTATCATCTGATTGGCTGGACTAATCATCTGATGTCACCTAATTGGCTAACCCAAAATGTTATCAAGACATCCCGAATTCTGATTTGTTGACCTAAAAGACTTATAAGCACGATGCACAGGCAAAGAGCTTGACTTGGAGAGTAGGAACAGAGCTGAGCAAGAATAAAGTTCAGTTCTGAGTTACCATCCATCTAGCTCCCCGAGTAGTGTGTTTCTCTAAGGCTCAAGACTTGTGGGCTTGTTGCATGTGGGGTTTTGAATCCTGGCCAGAAGCAAGCCACACAGGTTTTCTGTCTCCTTTGTACATGTCATTATAACATATGATTTTGCCTTCTCAAACTTCCCTTTGAAATTTTCTGCTTAGTTATTTACCTTCATCATATGTTCCTTTTACTTTAGTTGCTCAATGTTCAATAGCAAATTTCAAAGTCTCTTTTGACATGTATTTTGGTCTTTCTTTTTTCCTGTCTTTTAATAACTTTTTGCTTTCCTCATGAATAATGTTTTTGATGTTATACCATAACTCATCTTTCTTCAATCATTAGTGCCTAATGTATGAAACCTGTTTTTGAGGTGGTCTCTAAACTCACGTGGGATATACTCAAGTTCAGACCTTGGCTCTCATACACTTGTTCTAATTTTCTTCAGTTTCAGTTTGAACCAGCCTATGATCAGTTGATGATATGATCCACAACCAGCAGTTGATCTTGTTCTGACTTTTGATATTGAGCTTTTCCATCATCTCTTTCCACAAATGTAGTCAATTTGGTTTCTGTATGTTTCATCCATTGAATTACATTTGTATGTTTTTGTTTTTGTTTTTTCTGACTCATTGCACCCTATGTACAATAGGTGAAACACTATTGTCAGTGCTTCTCTGCTATTTATAGGGTTATCAATGGTTGATTTTTTTTGAGGGGGGAGTGGGCTGCCAGATCCTTTTCCCAAGCCTACAGCATCTGGTGTTCCCAGGCAGTCTCCCATCCAAGTACTAACCAGGCCCAACACTGCTTAGCTTTTGAGACCTGACAGGATCAGAACCCACAGTAGTATGCCTACAGGCTCCATGCTTATAGTCACTGTTTATGTTGGTAAAAAAAAAAAAATTTGCAATGAAAAGGTCATTGGTGTGACAAAAATCTATCATGTGATCTCCAGCACTGTTCTTGTCCCCAAGGCCATATTTTCCAACTACAGAAACTTCTTTGTTTCCAAGTTTTGCATTCCAGTCACCAGTAATTATCAGTGCATCCTGATTGCATCTTTGATCAGTTTCAGATTGCAGAATAGTAATACTCCTTCTGTCTTCAAAAACAGTTATCCTTTTATTCTTACTACTTTCTGAAACAGTTATGAAATTTCTTTTTCATGAGTGTCTTTAGTTATACCTTTGTGGCTGCCTTGATGTCCCCACTCATTTCAAAGCACTTACCTTTCATGGTCATTTTGATTTTGCAGAAGAGCCAGGAGTCACAGAGTGCCAGATCTGGTGGATAAGGTGGATGAGGACTCACCATAATGTTTTTATTTGACAAAAATGCCAATGTGTAACAGGGAGCAATGTGACATAGAGCTTTGTCATGATGGAAGATGAAACTAGCGATGTGAGAAAGAACATCCAAAATGTCTTCAGAAATTGTCAAGAATGGTAAGTGTTTTTGAAACAAGGGGGAGTATTCTGAGGGGGATTAATGGTAATGTGCCCTTTACTGTAATATATTTTTTACATAATTTAAAAATAAACTGTATTTTTATCACATGTGATATGTGTCACTTCATTCATCACAGGTTAGCATTTGTTTTATTATCTCTGTCAATTCCAATTCATTACTCCAGAAAAATCTTTTCTCTCAACTGTCTGAAATGAATCTCCACTTCCTTATTCAAAGTCCTTTACCAAGCTTACCTGTTTTTCTAGGTTCCTTAGACATTATTTACAAGGTGGACTATTGCCATTCCAGTGCCTAACACATAGTAGCATTCAAAATATTATTTTTACATGAATGAATGTAAATATCCCATTTGATGTGTGGCTCTTACAGGACATTTGTTTATGTGTGGTTCTTTAATGTGGAACACATGTCCAAAAATATCTGGAGCACAATTAAATGGTTTATGAACTGAATTATTCTAATTGAAAAGTAAATAAGGTTAGTTCTTCTGAGCACTCATTCCATGTATAAGACATTGCTTATTTACATAATTATAAGATTTAATGATGATACATGTATGATAATATTTTATGGTTTCAAAAAATGTTACATGATATTTGAGTTCAAACTTCACCTTTGACATGCCATTCTGGGTCACTTCCTGGTTCTTTTATTCATCCTATGAAATATATAGTGGAATCATTAAATACATTGTGTGGGGTTTGGTCTGCTTTAGTTTAAATGTTAGTTCTGCCACTTAACAGTTGTTTCCATCAGGTAAAATGCTTAATTCCTCTTGTGCGTAAGATATGTACAAAATGGTGAACACTTGTATACCTAGGACATCCAACTATTGTTTAAATACCCAGGGAGATTCTATAGTGAGATGACAGAATAGCACGTAGAACACAATGAATTATATACACATAATCCTCAGGAACATTTTCCTACAGATGTATAAACAAGTAGTTATCAAGCAGTTCCCACATTTAGATTGTAAATTCCTTGGAGATTATTTGAGACCACTTCCACCTTTTTTTCTCTCAGTACCTTGCACAAGGTCTGAAATACTGTATCCTTCATTCAGCACTGCAAATATTTATTGACCTTTTGCACATATGCTACTACTCTAGGTTCTGAGTACACAAAGCAATTGGGGCAAAATATGTGTTCTTTTGAAGTACACAATAAATAAAGGAGACAGAATATTAAACGGACCAAAAATAATGAGAAGCAACAAGTTTAAGTAAAACTGATATTTCAGCCAGTTTGAGCTACAGTAACAAGTTACCACAAATTAAGTGACATAAACAACAAAAATTTATTTCTTCCAGTTCTATTGTCTGGGAGGGCTGGGATTTAGCTCAGTTGGTAGAGTGCTGCGCTGCAGTCTCTGAGGTCCCGAGTTCAATTCCCAGCACCGCAAAAATGGGAGAAGGGCCTGGCAATCCACTCCCAAGGCAATCCCAAAACAGTCAGCCAATGAAAATCCTATCAGGGTCACTATGAGTCGAATACCGACTTGACGGCACCTAACAACAACAACATAGTCTGGGAAGTCCAAGATGGGGAGTCCATCACAGTTAAGCTCTGCTGAGGGTCCTCTTCCTGGTTTGCAGATGGCTATCTTCTCATGCTGTTACCATAGAGCAGAGTGCGGAGAGATGAAGTAAGTGCTCTTTTGTCTCTTCTTATAAGGATGTCAATCCCAGTGTGAAGGCTCCACTTTTGGAACTCATGCAACTTTCAAAGGACCCAACTCCAAACTGAACAGCCCATGGGGCTTAGGCTTCAACAGATGAATCTGAAGATGACAGAAACATTCAGTCTATAACAGTTATAAGACAAAAATGTATAAGAAAATGAACATGGTACTCCTGAGGTAACAGGATAAAAATCTAGTCTGCTTAGGTGTGTGTTTGTAGTGATGCCTGTGAGATGCTTGAGGTTGCAAATGAGGAGGAGCGGGTTGAAGGGAGGCAGGGACTCTAGTCTGAAGCAACTTTTACCAGGGTGGGTAGCAATTTGATTAAATCATTAAGGATGAGCAGGAGAAAATAAGTGACCAGTTAAGTTTCTTATGCTATTTTTTGGAGAAAGAGGTCAATGTAACCCAGAGTCACCATACAATTATTGTTCAAAACCCCAATGCTTTGCCTATAAAATGACAGTATCATTTTCAAACATGGAAGAATCCAAAGTCAAGGAGATAAAAACATTTCAGAAGGAAATCTCACTGCTAACACCTGGTACGTGAGAAGTGGGAAAATATTACAAATGTTCCTATCATTATTAATATTCTGTATTTAAATCATTTATGCTTATGATCTGCCTTACTATGACCAACTACCTTACTATGACCAAGTATTACAAGATATTAATTAATATTAAAACAATACCTTTATTGTGCAATTATGAAATCAGTTAAGGCCTGGACATATCCTATGTTAGTTACTCTTCTGTTGTTGCTGTTGTTGTTCAGTGCCACTGAGTCAACTCTGATTCATAGAGATCCTCATACTCTTGTGTAGCTGTGAACAAATACCTGGAAGAACAACTTAAAAAGAAGAAAGATTTATTTTGTCTCTTGGTTGCAGAGGCCTAATGGAGTTTTACTTGTTCCATGAGCCTTGTAGGGGAATATACATATATATTATATATGTATAATATATATGTATATATATGTATATGTATATATGTATATATGTATATGTATATATGTATATATAATATATATGTATATATGTATATATGTATATATGTATATATATGTGTGTATATATATATATATATTTATCCAAATCATACCATACCTGTACATAAATTCCTTAAATAACAACTCTCTTAGGTTGCTTTTTAGAAAAAGCCTCCAGAAATCACTTAAGGATTCAATGCAATCTCTATCAAAATTCCAATGTTATTCTTAACATAAATAGAAGAAGACAATCATAAAGTTTATTTGAAAATACTTAATACCACTTATAGCCAAAACAGTCCTAAGCAGGAAAATCAGTCAGGAGGCATCATAATACCTGACTTCAAACTGTATTACAGGATCATAGTAACATAAACAATTTGTTACTGGCACAAAAACAGGCATGAAGGTCAATAGTAAAGAATTGAAGACTCAGATACAGACCCATGCACCTACAGTCATCCAAACTTTGGCAAAGGCACCAGAAGTATACAGCAGAAAAAAGAATCCTCAACAAATGGTACTAGGAAAACTGGATAATGAAAATAGATCCATACCTCTCACCCTGTACAAAAATCAATTCAAATTTGATGAAAGATCTCAAAGTAAATCTAGAAACTTTAGAAGACTAGAAGAAAATGTAGGGAACATACTTCAACATATAGGTATGAGTAAGCACTTTCTTAGTAAGACTGTAGTAGCCCAGGAAATAATACCAAGAATCAACAAATGAGATTACATGAAATTAAGAAGCTTTCGCACATCAAAGAAAATAATCAATAAAGGAAGAATATATCAAATGGGAGAAAATCTTTGCAGGCTATGGATATGACAGAGGATTAATATCTAGGACATTTAAAAACTCAAAAAATTAAACAAAAAACAAATAATCAAATCCATAAATATGCATTGAGACTGAATAGATACTTCTCAAAACAATAAATGCAGACAGCCAATAAACATACAAAAAACATGTTCAACACTTGTCGTCAGGGAAATGCAAATTAAAACCAGACTGAGATTCCATATCACCCCAGTCAGAAAGGCTAGCATCCATAAAACAAACAGCAGCATATGCTGATGAGGATGCAAGGAATAAGGAACCCTTTTACACTGCTGGTGGGAATGTAAACTAGTACAGCCATTATGGAAATCAGTGTGGAGGTTTCTCATAAAAATAAAAACAGAACTACCATATGATTCAGCTATATCATTCCTGAGTACCCAAGGGAAACTAAGTCACTATACCTCAGAGACACCTGCACGTCCATGTTTATTGCAGCACTGTTCACAATATGCAAGGGGATGAAACAGACCGATAGGTCCTTCACCAGATGAATGGACTAAAAATGTGGTGTATATATGCACAATGGAATATTATTCAGCCATCAAGAACAGTGAAATTACATCATTTGCAGGACTCAGAGAAAGAAATCCAAATGTTTTCACTCATATGCAGAAGCTTGTTGTTGTTGTTAGGTGCCATTGAATCGGAATCTGACTCATAGCAACCCTCATAGGGTTTTCAATGGCTGACTGTTTCAGGATTGCCTTGGGAGTGGATTGCCAGGTCCTCCCATTTTTGCCGTGCTGGGAATTGAACTCGGGACCTCAGAGACTGCAGCACAGTGCTCTACAAACTGAGCTAAATCCCAGCCCATGTAGAAGCTCGATGCACCTAAAAAGATACCACTGTGTGTGTACTATATATATATATATATATATATAATTTGTATCTAAGATTGGAAAATCCAAAAGGACTCATCTAGAGGAGGAATGGGACGACTAGGGGGAGGTGGAGGGAGACAAGACAAGTGAAGGAGAGAAGGAGCAATACATTGAGGTAAGGAGGGAGAGAATAAGTACAAAGTACAAGATGTACTGGTGATAAAATCCCATAATGAAACTCAGTGTCCTATATGTAACTTTAAAAATTACATTGGACCTCTTAAATATATGCAATTATTATTACATGTTAATCAAAAAAATTTAAGTTGGGTGTGGTGGCTCACTCTTGTAATCCCAGCAACTCAGGAAGGCGAGGCAGGAGGATGGCAAGTTCTAGGTTAGAGGGAGCCTGCATAATTTAATGAGACCCTATGTCCAGATAAAGAGTTAAAAAAGGGGCTGGGGTTGCAGCTCAGTGGCACAGTGCTTGCAAAGCATGCACGAGGCCCTTGATTCAACCTCCCAATAATATGTACACACAACACACACACACACACACAAAAAAAAAAAAACTAAACTTTGGGGAGATGGAATTATTATCTACCCCGATTTGATTAATGCAGATTGTATATATGTGCTTAATTATTATTCTCTACCCTAATAGCATGGACAATTAAAATACTAATAAAAATAGATTCACAACTATGTATTTAAATAAAACAGCAATACTGATTGCAAGCATTTATACAATGGTGATTATGTAATAAGCATATTTCTCAGCACTTTACACATACGGATTTACTCGATCTTTACAATAACCTCAAAATGATGGGTACTATAACTACCTGCATGTAACATATAAAGAAACTCAGGTATGGAGAGATTAAATAACTGGCCAAAGTCACACAGCAACTAAGTTGATCCAGGTGGAATTTGAGTTTCCATAGCTTTGGCTACAGAATCACTGCTGTCAATTACAAAATTTGGACATCTTGAGAATTGAATAAATAAAACAACGGTGACATAAAAAATCTGAGTCATAAAGTTCTGTATTTAAACATTTTACATCAAAGATTCTAATTCCTAAATAGCTGGCTTTTCCTAAGCATGCCTCTGGTTATCAACAAGACAGAATATTTATCTGAAAGTTTGTAAGAGAGCAAACCTCAGGTCTTAATTTATTCATGGATACATACTGAGCTCTTCTTTTTCTCTTTCTCTCTTCCTTTCTTTCTCTCTTTCTTTCTTCTTTCTTTCATCATCTTTTTTACATTGTTTCATTCTTTCTCTTTTTCTCAATTTTGTACTCCATTGAAGTCAAATTTATGACAGGATTTAGGTTAAATCATCAGGTATTCCTTGATTTGATTTGTTATTTAATGTTTGATTTTTTAAGGGAAGAATTTGACAGAACTTGGAAATAGATTTCTTCATTGAATTATTAGGTTAAACTAGCAACTAATAGTGTCCTATCCTCTCTCTAAAGGACTTTAGTCAAGATAGTTATCCTCTGATTACAGAACTGTATATTAAAATATTTTATTTGTATATGTGCATATATTTCTAAAATAAAAAAGAACAAATCTAGCCAACTTAATTTACACACAAAGAACAGTCAAAAGATTGGAATAACTAAGTAAAAAACAATGGAATCTTTCTAGGTAGAAAATATTCTATGTCAGGATAGTGTTGGGGCTGGGAACAAAAAGTAGAAATCTGGGGTGAAGTGAAGCTTCTCAGTTAATATGTTGTTGTTGTTGTTGTTGTTGTTGTTGTTGTTGTTGTTGTTAAGTGCCAGTGAGTTGGGTCTGAGTCATGGCCACCCTATGTACAACAGAACAAAGCACTCCCAGATACTATGCCATGCCTGCCACTATGTCAGTGCTTCTCTGTTAGTGCTTCTCTGTTATTTACAGGGATTTTGATGGCTGATTGTTTTCAGGATTGCTCCAGAAGTAGGATGCCACATCCTTCTCCCATTTTTTGTGGTGATGGGGATTGAACGGAGGCCTCAGAGAGTGCAAAGCAGCATTTTATCAACTGAGTTCAACCCCAGCCCATCTGTGTTAATATATTACATTTTATTCAGTTATTTATATTTTGACATTGGGAACAGCTTCTATTGAGTAAATAAGTCGCTATGCATCAGATGTATCAATGATTCATAGAAGAGATTAGACTATTATAGTTAAAACTTATGCCTTTCCTATGATATAAAATAATGTTCTTTATTAGCCTTGGATTGCTTATTTTTTAACAAGAGAATAATCGCTAAACAACTGTGGCCTAAAGAAAATAAAAGCCAGAGCAGAGACAGATATTGCTGAATAGCTTGCCATTTCCTTTTTTAAATGAGTAATTGTAGGCATTTATTGGTTTAGTGTTCATTTGTTTGAGAATCTTCTTCCCTTCCTTTTGGTTGGTTTGTTTGTTTTAAAGACTAGCACCACAGGGAAAGCAGCGAAGCACAGCTTTTCTGAAAAGTCTTTTGTGTCTGTTCATCTTGGCTGAAGAATTAATCCCAGACCTGGCTGTTTATATGACAATGTTGATATCTGATTCTGTCACTCAAAAGAAAATAGGAAACTTTCTCTGGACATCCATAATTCTGGTTTTCCTGGCTTGGATAAGATACAAACTCTATTCTGAATTCTCTTATTTCCTACAAGGAATGGTTACTTTGCATGATTTACAATTCATATATATTAATGTACCTTTGATTATTTATTTTAAAAGCCTCCAAAACCAGGTAGAATTCAGCCCAAAACTTCTGAATCTGGTCTTTTAATAAACCTTTTAAAGTTCAAACTGTTTTGTCTGTTATTCACATTTTGTACTTCTATTTCTATTTCTTTTCTCCATTCCTCCTATTCCTAATATTCATCTGTCCTATTTTAAATTCATTTATTTAAAAAGAAAGCTACTTTTAACAATAGTATCACAAGCATTGTTGAAGACAATAAAAGATCCAAATAAACAACTATAGTTTATCCTGCAATATGTTTGGTTAAGGACTTCATTAGTCACTACTAAAACTTGAAAAACTAGCTTCAAAAATGATCTGATTTCCTTGCCACAACTATGTGAATACAAGTAAACCTGGAGATAAAGTGAGAAATATCTTACAAAATTTGTATTCAAAGAAAATGGTAGAAGAAACAAGGCTATCCTTAAACAATGAATATTCAGACTTGCCCCTTGTGTGTTCGTAAAACTCATTTCTTTTCTCTTTCCTAAAAATCAGCATCAAAAAGTTTTGTAACAAGTAATGTAAAAGGATTTTTTAAGGTATAAAATGTTATGTAAAGAAAAAAAATGTTTTAAAAGAGTCCAGAGTCTAAACTCTAAATAATCTCATGTATGGATTTGACTTGCAAGGATGTGGATGGAGGATTCACTGCTTTTATTTAAGAAATACATTTTAGGATTTTATAGTTTATTGTAATTTATCTGTAATTTCAGATTGTAAGCTTATTTATTTATTCATTGTGGTACTTGTGGGTTGGACCAAGAACCTCCTACATACTTTGCAAGTGTATTACCACTAGGCTGCTTCTGGCCTCAAACCCACAATCCTCTTGCATCTACCTACTGAGTCACTGGTATTACAGGCATGAGCCACCATGCCAGTCAGATTATAAACTTCTTGATTTCATATGTAAAGTCTAATTTAGCAATATAGTGAGTAATCACAATATTTTTGTAATGAATTTAAAACATGTACCTTTTAAAGTAAAACTTAATCAGTACTTCTTTTTAATTTCCATTATGTTCTGCCATGAAAGTACAAATTTAAGGATATCCTATTTAAAGCTAGCCATGGTTGTTACTGTTGTTAATTGCTCTTATCAGAAAAATGAATAGAAGGGCTTACTCTCCAGGAATAATCCAGAAGTAAAATAATGAATTAGCATTTGGTACGTGGTAAGACTGTTAAAAGAAAAACTTTAGGTACATTAATTTTTACTGACTTTTTTTTTTCATTTATTTATTTGTTTTAATCTGAGCCAAGAACAATGCACAAATCAGGCAGCATTCAGAATGAAGAGAGGTTCAGAGAGTTCATATCCAGAGCAGGAGCAATTGGCTTTGATAGGCTGAACACAGAAGCAGGTAAAGAAATGACTTTCAGCTAGTCATTTCCCTTATTTGGGCATGATCTAAGGGAAAGTGCCTAGTTACAGGTTAGTTGCCTATTCCTGATTGGTAAAGCTTAAATTTTGTTTTGCTATTTACATTGGGCTAGGCTTCAGTGTGCTGTTGCTGCTGCTGCTGCTGCTGCTTCTTCTTCTTCTTCTTTTTTTTTTTTTTTTTTTGTCTTAGTACTTGGGGGTTTAAACAATAGCCTCACACATTCTTTGAAAGTGTTCTATCATTGAGCTGCACATCTAGCCCATTATTTATTTTGAGTCACAGTTTCACTATCTTCCATAGGCCTTGACCTTGCAATCCTCCCGACTCTGCCTCCCAAATTGCTGGTATTACAGGTGTGCCACACCAAGTCTAGCATTTAGTCTACTCATAAGAAGCTGGGGCTCTCTCAGCCTAAAGATCTTCCAACTAAGTGCTTTTAACAGTACATAAGAGATATTTGTTAAACTAATGCTCAATGATTGATAATAGATTTATATACTTCTTTTGTCTTTTAATTAATTTGCCCTATAATGGGTTTCATTAAAGAATTTGTTTGTGCGTGGTACTGGGGGTTGAACCCAGGGTCTCGCACTTCCATGCTTTGCAAGTGCTGGACCACTAAGCTGCACCCCAGCCCCCCGTTTTTTTGTGGTGTTTTTTTTTTTTTTACTTTTTGAGACAGGGTCTCACTAAGTTATGCAAACTGCCTCTGGTCTTGAACTTGTGATCCTCCTGCCTCTGCCTCCCAAGCCTTTGGGATTAAGAATTTTCATACAAATATATCATGTATTTTGCTCTTATACCCTGTCATTACCCCTGTTTATTTCTCCTTCTGCCCTCTTCACAAGTCTTCTCCTCTCTCCTTTTACTTTCATATCTTATATATATAAGATTATATCTATATATTAGATATATATCTATATCTATATATTATATAAATTCTGCATATAAGAAAGTATATGCACTGATTTTTTGACTCTGACTTATTTGGGTTCATGTTATGATCTCCAGTTCAATCCAATTTCCTGCAAATGACATAATTGTGTTCCTTTTTTAAGGCAGAATAAAACTCCATTGTGTATATATATATCATATTTTCTTTATCCATTCATCTGTTGATGGGTATCTAGGCTGGTTCCATATATCATCTATTGTGAACAGAGCTGCAATGAACATGGATAGGCAAGTGTCTCTCTGGAATGCTGACTTAGATTCCTTTGGATCTATACCCAAAAGAGGTATGGCTGGATCATATTTTTAGTTCTATTTCTAGTTTTCTGAAGAGCCTCCATACTGATTTCCACCGTGGAGTTGTATAATTAAAAAAAAAAAAAAAAAAAAAAACAACTGTTGACAATTGCTCTTCACATTTTCTCCAGCCTCTGAATATTTACTTAATTTGAGGGCATGAGTGAGTAACTGTGTAGGAGTTGCCTAGTAAGTGTTTAAGAGTGGATCCTGTAAAGGAAGAAATAGAGGCTCCCTCTAGGAAGTACATTTTGACTTAATATTATCACTTCCTCCTCTTCTTGGTGCTCAGAGTTTTTCTCATATTTCCTGCCTTTTCTGTTAGTTACAGTTGACTACTTCACCTGGCTTGCACAACCTGATTCTCTGCTGTTCAGGCCTATTTCCTGTGCTCCTGAGTCCTAAGCAAGTGACATGGACTGCTATCTAATATCTGCCTAGCATTTGGCCTGCTATAGTTCATTCCCCAGACTTAACCATCCTCAAAAGACTGGCTTTCCATAATGCATGATTCTCTTCTGAGATTTTTCCACAACCCTCTGACCCTGAGCCACTCTAACAGGTCTCTTCATTTCCCAGGCCAGCTCTCCCTTTCAAAGTCTCCTAGGCTTATAGTAAGGTCTGCTTAGCACTCCTGGCTTCAGTGGGAACTCAACTATGCATGGATCTCAAGTAGAAACAGCTCTGGGACCTGCCTCATACTACACCTAGTGCAAGTACCTTAATAAAGCCACAGGGATAGTTTGCCAGGGTTTGTTATTACTCCTTATTGGAAGGTTAAAGAAAAGAGATTATTGAGCCTGGAAATGTGAAGTCTGAGGTACAATTTAATAATGGTCTCCAATTATGCTGAAGGTTCTTCTAGCATCTTAGTGCTACAAATTGCAGCCATCTGTTTCTAACCTCTACTGAGGACAGAAATCATGGATATGCGCATCAATTACAGAAAAAGAGATCAGAGTTAGGCATAAAGAAGAATTTCCTGATAGGATTTGCTTTTAGCAGCCACAGTATAAACAGAAAATATGGAAAAAAATCTAACACAATCTCATATTATGGATTTCCTTTGGAGAATTGGATTATTAAACTCTGAATGACTCAGATTTTCAACAGGCTCACAGCAATAACACTCAAGGTAATTTGCTTTCTAGATGATAAGGATAAAGACAAAAGTTGACATGGACATTTTGAACTTTCACCATCAGCTCCTCTAATTTCTCCATCATCTTAACATGCCCCTCTCATTGTACATTTTACTTTTCTCCTTCTGGTAACTAATTTGTACTGAGAATAAAAGAGCAGGATATGATAAGGTATTTGTTGTTGGCAATAATTAATATGGGGCTTATATTAAAGTGTATACTATCACAAAATCATAATTTATATTGATTGATTGATTGCAATATTGGGGAGCTGAACTCAGTGGCTCACAAACTAATAATTTCAAAGGATAGCATTGTGCAATTTTTTTCACACATTCATTTCCTCGGTATTCTCCAAACAAAGTATTTGGTGCCAGCCACTGTGCTATCAGTGTTAATAAAGAAAATACATATTTATATTAAATTTTGGTGGTGGCTGTCCTTACATGTCATCAAGTCAAATGCAACTCATAGCAACCCTATAAACAAGAGATGAAACACTCCCTGACATCATGTTATGCCTGGCATTACGTCAGTGCTTCTCTGCTTTTCATAGAGTTTTCAATGGCTGATTGTTCCTAGCGTGGGCTGCCAAGCCCTTCTCTCATTTTTATGGTGCTGGAGATCAAACCTAGGGCCTCACAGTGCAGAGAGCAATACTCTACCAACTGAGTGACCCTGCTAAAATTGTGGTACCCCTCTTTAATTATCTTAATTTCTGTTGTTCTTTTTATTATTAATTTATTTTTATTTTTGGCATCGGTACTGGGGGGGTGTCAAAGATGGTAGAGAAGTGCTCCACCACTGAGGTGTACCCCCCAGCCTCATTTTAATTTCTTTTACCTTTAGATGGTGTCTTGCTAAGTTGAGCAGGTTGCTTCTAGTCTCAAACCTCAGATTCCTGTCTATGCTCCTGAGTCTCTTGGATTACAGGCATGTGTCACAGTGGCTGGATATATCATTACTTTTCACTCTATAAATTTGTAAGCCTTTATTAGGAACTTAGTCTTGTAACAGAAGAAAAAATATTAACTTACACATCTTTGGTTCTTTGGCGTGGGCTGGCCCTATAGGTTAGACTGATGAAAGACATATAACCAAGAGAAAAGTACAGGAACTTATTTAACACGCGTTTTACATGACACAGAAACCTTCATAAGACCCCCAATGTTTAAGTCTGCATGTTTTCATACTAGGTTTGATGAAAAGGAGTGTGGTAAAAAAAACTGTGATAGGACAATAGAATAAGAACTAATGAAATGAACTGGGAAAGGTCCAGAGAGCTTTTGGCAAGTAAGGACATTCCTTCCCTTCTGGTGGACGGAGAGTACCTCTCAGTCTTAAGAGGGTCTTAAGACTTGCCTCTCTGGACAAGATGAAGATTAGAGAGTCCTGCCAGTACCTGCTGTTGCTCAAATTCCTCACCTCCAAATACTCAACGTGCTGAGACACTCTATTTTTGGTTGTTGTTGTTGTTAGGTGCTGTCAAGTCTGGTCTGACTCATAGCAACTCTCATAGGGTTTTCAATGGCTGATTGTTTTGAGATTGCTTAGGGAGTGGGCTGCCACATTCTTCTCCTGTTTTTGTGGGGCTGGGGATTGAACCAAGGGCATGAGAGAGTGGAGAAAGGCATTCTACTAACTGAGCTAAACCCCACCACCTATTTTGGGTAGTGTTTCTCAAATCTGTCAACTGGTAGCTTCACAGACACCCAGCCTCTAAAAAGGAACTTTCTATTAATTTCACATTTCTGCTCACATTTTAGGTCATTTCTTCAGTTCATGTGAATTCAGAAAAGTTCCTTTCCCAGAGTTTATACTGATCTAATATCTAACACCTATAACATCTGAAAAGTAGCCTGGATATAAGTCCAATTTATTCTTCAAAAGTACCCATGATAATGGCACAGAGACAATATTCAGAAATTGGGGCAACTTTTTCCCATAAGTAACCTGAAGGAGCACCTCCCATGAGGCAGACCATTCTGTTAGGTTAATGCTTTTCCTAGATCTAGCAAGACAGGTAACGATCCCTCTCAAGGGGAAGATCAGAGCTGTGAATAGCTCAGGAACTTATAAAGAGTCTTTGCTTCTTATGTCTATTCCTATCAAAAATCTTGCTTTGTTTTTGATAAAATTCTGGTTAAATCTATCATATCAGAAACGTTTCTCATTGTCGCTTCCAGGCCAACCTTACACATATTTATAGATGAAAGGGCAAGGATGGTGCTGTGTTCTAAATGTATCCACCCATATTCAACAATTTCAATATTTTCCAACATGCTAATTTTAAAAGGTGGGGCCTGTAGGAAGGAAGTGACTCACAAGGGCAGAGCCCTCATGAATAGGTTAAGTGAACTTATAAAAGAGTTGGAAAGGAATCATCTAGTCTTTTTTGCCTTTGTGCCTTCTTCCATAGACAGACAAGTGTTTACCCCCTCTGGAAGATGCATCTCAGAAGCAGAAAGTGGGTCCTCATAAGACACTAACCTTACCATCACCTCAATCTTGTATTTCTCATCCTCCACAACTATGAGAAATAAATTCCCACCATATAAATCATTTATAAATTAAGTTGTCCAGGCACCATGGCAAACACCTGTACTCCCAGCAACTTAGGAGGTTGAGTCAAGATGATCCTGAGGTGGAGGACAGAGGCAGCCTGCACAACTTGGCAAGAACCTATTCCAAAAATAATAATAGTAATAATGAGGCCAGAAGTTCAACTTAGTGGTAAAGCACTTGCCTAATATGTGAGAGGCCCTGGGTTCAACCCCCAGTACTGTAAAAACATGAGTAAATTGATTGCCAATTTTTTATAGCAACACAGAATAAGACAGATGGATTTCTTTATTCAAACAGACCACAAGCTGAAGGCATGGGGTTTATCTGATAAGGTACATTCACTTTGCATTTGCCAGACTGGATCACAAGACTCATTGAAATTTAAAGTGGATCTTACCTGAAAGCACCAACTCCTTCCTTGGATTGCCTTGTTCAGGGTAGTTCTCCTTTTTTTTCCCTTTTACTTCCATATCTACAGAACTCCTCCTTAGAGTCTTCAGCCATTCACTCTTAGACATCTAACACAAGCTGTGGAAAGGTTCTAATTTTCAGACTTATTATTCTTAGGGCAGTAACCAGGGTCTTTTCCCAAAAAGTCCCTGAATTGTATTGACATTACAATCTTTTTCAATGTTAATAACCCATTAAAGTAAATAGCTCCTGCAATAAGGCAGATCTCAAGTTTAACAAAATTTCCTGCGTGATTCTGGTACTTGCCACAGCTTAAGACACTGAGGATAAGGAACTTGCCATTGAACATGAGTCCCCTTTAAAACAATTCAATTTGATGTAAACTAACTTAGAAAGTTTTAATGGTGTTTCAGGGCGTACTACCATTATCTGTCAGAAGTTACTGCTCTTTTGGTTCAGCCGGGCATGCAAAATTTTCCATCACTTTTGCACTCAAATCCATAAATCCTTGTCTACATCCTGAGTCTTTATCTGTGTGTTATGAGGAACTAAGTGCTTCTCTGCAATCTCTTGGGCTTGAGCACACACCACTCTTCCTAAACAGAACGCTTTGCTGTATTTTATTTGAGTCAGCAGTTAGACTGCTGCCGGGAACAAGATACATAAGATGAACAAATATTTAACATAAAATGCACTATTTGAAGTCACTTCAGCAATAAAAAGAATTGTTTTTTTGGACATTTGGTCCCTGGCAAACATCAAGTTTTAAAAAATGTTGTAATTGCCAAGTGTAGTGGTTCATGCCAGTAATCCCAGTGACTCGGGAGGTGAGGTAGGAGGTTCCCCAGTTCTAGGCCAGAGGCAGCTTGCATAATTTATCAAGACCGTGTCTTAAGATAAAATAAATGAATAAATAAACAAATGGGCTGGGAGTACAGCCCAGTGGTAGAGCAGAGATATGTAAAGTATATGAGAGGCCCTGGATTCAACCCCCACCTACCACAAAAAAATACATTAATTATTGCACGTCTACACTATGTGAGGCTTTGTCCCATAAGAAGTTTAAAACCGCCTGTGATGCTGTCAGTAAACAAAATGATAAATGGCACTTTTATCCCAAAAAATTATAATAGTAATTAAACACAACAAAAGGAGACCACCGTGAGAAATAATACATATATTTTTAAAAAGTGTCTTAAACAAAAAATGAATAAGTGAAGGAATAAATGAATAGACATAACTAACAAACCAATGGTATAGATAATAATATAGAACATTAGTTAAAAAATATTATTTCGGGCTAACATGATAGCAGAAAGCTTTTTGGCAAAGGTAAAACTTAAATGCAGCAAATGCCAAATAATTAAAGAAGGGTAGATTAACGTATAATTTACACTAATAACATTAGGAATATTGGTTATTTCTGGAAACCTTTACTCATATAATTTATGGAATATAACCACTTTACATACTTAGAGGATCTGAGGAAATAATGCATGTTTATTGTGTTTTTATTTGTTTCTGTTTTTTGTTTTTTCCCCAACTTGAAACATTTTCTTTTCTTAGTTTTGTTTTTGGGCCATCATAACACAATCTGGCAGAGAAAACATTTTAAAAATATTGTTTGTCAAAGTTCACAATAAAACTCTTTTTACATAAAATGATTGAAGGAGACAAGAAGACAGTAATGGGTCATATTACACTTGTAAAGAAACTCACTCCAAATCGCTTAATGACCTTGGCAAAATAACACCTCAAGGAGTCATTTTCACTTCAGCATGTGCTCTGAATACAGGAATGCAACGGAAATGTTCTGGATCCAAAAATGCCCATTTTTACCTGCTGAACACACCCATAGCACACATAAATACAGTAAAGGAAAAATAAACAAAAAAGAAAAAAAAACAACCCACAGCTCTCAAACAGCTGTTGCTGCTTTCAGAATAATGGGCCTTATTTTGAGAAAAAGCAGCAATTATATGTTAAACTCTGCACGTATGTGGGTAGAGCAGATAAAAAAGTGTCAGAGCTCAGGAAAACATCATTATACTCTTCTCCATCTGTTTAGTATAAAGAAATGTTTTTCTCCCACCTTGCTCCTGCAAAAAATAGAAAGACCTGTTTGAGGAAGACAGAAATTAAACTCCTAGACTGAGGAGTCTGCTTTGCAGGCCAACATTGAGGAGCTTTGGTGATTTACTACATATTATACATTTTCATCACACAAAACATCACTTATAGCAGTTATGTGATTACCTAATTAAGTCATTAGACACCAAGGTGCTTATCATGAGATAATTATGTCCCGGGGATATAAAGGAAATACAGAGCACTCCTTGAAACAGGAGTCATTCCTATTACAAGGGCTCCTTCATTATGGAAATGGTATCCAAGTAGGCAGGTGGAGGGGCCAGGAACTGTTTCTCCACTGAGAGGTTGGGGCTGGAGGTCAGCCTGAAAAATCCTTGACATCTAGATTTTACTCAATTACATAGACCCCACTAATTGGTGCCAGAGCATCCACAGGGTATGTGTGTATATTTCTCCAAACACAGAGCATTATGAAGGTACTCTAGAAGGCTATGAATAACCAAGCAGTCACACAGCTGACTGCATCTGCTACCACTCCTGTGAAAGTCTAATTGCTGAGCAAATCAGACATGCAAAGAGATACCTCTGCATGGCAAATTTAGAAATCAAAGATTTCTTAATGTGCTTCTGAAAAAATATCAGGTTATATCACTTGATGGTAACTAAAGACAGAAAATTTTCCCTAACTGTTGATCTTAATAACAACATATATACATGCACAAATACACATTTACATATTATTAGGAAACACCAAATGAAGATGGAGAGAATACACAGAGTCATTATACCAAAAAGAACTGGTGGATGACCAACCATTTCAGGAGGTTGCATATGATCAGGAACCAGTAGTACTGAAGGAAGTAGTGGAAGCTGTCTTGAAGGAATTAGTGAAACATAAGGCTCCAGGAATTGGTGGAATATCCATTGAAATGTTCAACAAACTGATGCAGCACTGGAGGTGCTCACTTGTTTATGCCAAGAGATTTGGAAAACAGCTACCTGGCCATGTGACTGCAAGACATCCATATTTCTGCCTATTCCCAAAAATGGAGATCCAACTGAATGAGAAATTATCAAATGATATCATTAAGATAACATGCAAGTAAAATGGCAGAGTCTTACGGGACAATTAGACACAATAAGAACAGTTTCTAGCGCAATTGCTGTGCATGGCAGACCTACTACAGACTCTCTCTGGGGGGGTTGAATATCATCCCACCCACAAGAGGATTTGGTTCTCCCAAGTGGTCTCCCAAGTGGGCGGAAAGATGCGCTGCGCCCCCAGCCCATATTTTTTTACTTTTTGAGACAGGGGCTTGCTGGGTTGCACAGACTGCCTCTGATCTCAGGCTTGTGGTCCTCCTGTCTCCGCCCCCCAGGCTGCTAGGATTGCAGGCGTGCACCACCGCACCTGACTAGAAGTGTTTAATAAGTGTGTGTGAGTGTGTATGCATGGTTTTGTTTTGTTTTTGTTTTGATTTCTTTTCTTTTTTTGTTTTTTGTTTGCTTCTTGGGGTTTTTGTTTTGTTTTGTTTTGGTTTGTTTTTTTTCTTGTTGTTTGATTTTGTTGTATTGTATGGGGGTATGAAACCAGGGTCTTGTGCTTATTCGCTTGTAGGTGCTGGACCGCCGCGCTGCGCCCCCAGCCCATATTTTTACTTTTTGACACAGGGTCTCTCTGGGTTGCACAGGCTGCCTGTGATCTTGGGCTTGCAAGCCTCCTGCCTTCACCCCCAAGCTGCTGGGAATGCAGGTGTATACCACCGCACCTGACTATAAGTGATTTTATGCGTGGGTGGGAGCATGTATGTGTGAGGTTTTTTCTTTTTTTTAATTTTTATTTGCTTCCTTCCTTGTTTTACTCTCTTCCCTCTTTCTATTCCCCTTCTCCTTTTCTTATGCTATATATGCATCCTCGTATTAATTATTTTACCATCAGAGCCCCCACATGTCTGTCAGTTTGCCGTGGGGCTTGCGTGTTGCGATGAGGCTGAGAGCTCTGCCACTGTAACCTTAGACATGAGCAAGGTTACCCAAGGTGGACAGGTTTTCAGCGGAGTTTCCAGACCAAGACAGACTAGGGAGTAGGACCTGGCAAGCCACTCCCGAAACAACTAGCCATTGAGAACCCTATGGATAGCAAAGAAACACTGTCAGATATAGTGCCTGAAAATGAGGCCCCCAGGTTGGAAGGCACTCAAAAGACTACTGGGGAAGAGTTGCCTCCTCCAAGTAGAGTCTACCATGATGAGGGAAATGGAGTAAAACCCCAGGGTGCTCAACGTGATGATGTGACACGACTCAAAATGAGGAGAAACAACTGTAAACATCCATTAATAATTGGAACATGGAATGTACGTAGTATGA
>VMDO01020767.1:0-36831 GCA_007922755.1 Pedetes capensis
CAAACCACTGGACATTAGTTTCAAAAGCAAGCTATGGATAATGGAAATACTATGATTGTATCTAGAAATCTTACATATTAAATGACCACATACTTAGTGAATATTAATCACAAACTGAGTTTACCACAGTAGTTGAATAATTTTTATAGTTAGATTTTTTCATATTCAGAGTAATTTGATTATTTAAAAGCATAGGTTAGTAACTATTTTCTTAGAATTCCAACAAGTTACTATATGATGCCTCTCCTTCCTCAGGTGTGTGTTTATTTCTATTAATTTCATTGAAGAATAATCAACAAATTATCTTATTGAAATCTAGCAAACTGAGGAAGAATTAACAATATAAATTCTTATTTTAATGATACAATCAACAAAAAATTTTAAAGGCTTTGGTAAATGGAAAGAAATACAAAGGATGAAGAAGTGAAAAGACATTCTGAAAATATGGATTAGAATGCCCACATTAGGCTCCAGGTAGATTCTGGGAAGTATCGCCTCTCCCATTATGGAGAACATATTCTACTACTACTTATACAATATGAATACTAATTTTGGTTAAGTAATGAATATTTAAAACAACTTATTCAGCAATTCACTCTTTCCCATGAAATGTTGAAATCTTGAAATAATATCTTGGTTGCAGAAATAAATTTTTAATATTTTCATGACTTGCAGCACAGAGAAAAGGGGGGAAATTATTTCTGAATGAAAATTTATACATTTTACCTATGTAGGATTCCTGAGGTTTACATAGCTATAGAAGTAATGCAGAAGAATATAAGATTTTGTAGTTTTGTTTGAGAAGACAATTATATAAAATTGGAACAATTTATAAATTTGGAAATCCTTTGAATCCCACAATCAATAAATCCATTTGTAGGGCAACATAACTAGACTCACCCAGTCAATGTACAATCTACCTTTCCCAGTGCCATGTTAAGTACACCCAGACCAACTCACTGGACTAAGATGGTTGTAGCAGATGCAAAATTTTGACATTGACCCAGAAATGTGAATTCCTGGGTAGACCTTGAGAGTCTTTTTTCCTACTTTTAAACCTCTTTGAAAGATAAATGATCATTTAAAAGCAATAAATGTATTTTTGTGTGTATAACATATGTTGTTGTTAGGTGCCATTGAGTTGGGCCCAACTCATAGTGCCAATGTACGACAGAAAAAACACTCTCCAACATAGTGCCATGCCCAGCACTGTCAGTGGTTCTTTGCTATTCATAGGGTTTTCAATGGATGATTATTGAGAGTGGGCTGCCGATTCCTTCTCCATGTTTGCATTGCTATGGATTGGGCATCAGAGAATGCAGAGCAGCGCTCTACCAACTGAGCTAAACCCCAGCCCCTTGTATAAGATATGTGTAAGTAAAAATGTGTAATGCCATAAAAGCAGGAAGGATGAAAATTGACTTATATTGTTATGAAGTTCATATACATTGTGTGAATTAATATATCACTAGAAGATAAGCTGTCATAAATTAAAGATGCATAGAATAAGTGAAGAGATAAATTACTCAATTGTGTACTAAAAATAATTGTGGTAACTCATTTTGGAGTTACTATACATCTAACATAAAATCTACCACTGCATTTTAAGTTTTACTGACATCAAAATTGTCATTGGTCATGAATGTGTCATTGCTATCTAACCTCCTTCACTGCCATACTTATTGATGTGTCTGGAAAGCTGTGCTATTTTTCACCAGACAAATTCTAAATCATCTATCAAGGTTCATTTCACAAACATCTCACCTTTGCATTTCCATGACAGAATTAGTTCTGTTCTGTAATTTATCTGTTTACATGTCCCATTCCTGTTCTCTCCTGTACTTAAACATTTATGAATGCTGAGAATGTCCTTGCATGTTTGGAGGACACAGTAACTCATATTTATGAAAATATGCGAGGACAACAAAACTGGATATTCAATGATGAACTGAAAAATTAAAAAGAGGTTTTTAAATTCAAGATAATACTTCTATAATCACAGAAGCTCAAACACATTAACCCAAATTAAATTTTCCAAGTAAGTAGATGAGGAAAACATCTTTTTAACCCAAAATTACTCATTAAACCATTGAACACCATGAATTTTACATAACTTGTTGTGATTTCTTTTTATTTTCTAACATGCCATGGTATTTTCAGTCGCATCATATGGTTGTAAAAGCTGGACACTGAACAAGGGAGAAAGGAAAAGAATTGATGCTTTTTGAATTATGGTGCTGGAGATGTCTATTGAATATACCATGGACTGCCAAAAGAACCAACAGATCTGTCCTAGAAGAAGTGCAACCAGAATGCTTGTAGAAGCAGGAATGGCCAGACTGCATCTTACATATTTCGGGCATGTAGTCAGGAGAGGTCAGTCCCTAGAGAAAGACATCATGTTTGGGAGAGTGGCAAGTCAACGAGAAAAAGAAAACCCTCCACCGGATGGATTGACACAGTGCCTGCAACAATGGGCTTAAACATAAATAAGATCATGTGCCTGGCACAGAATCCAGAAGTGTTTCGATTTGCTGTACATAGGGTCACTATGAGTCAGACTAGACACTAGGCACTTAACAACAGCAACATTTAATTTTAAGCTTCAGCTATAATATCCTTACATTGGAGAATTTCTTATATATTTCATTACACTGACTGAACTAATTTATATTGACAATGATATAGTGTGGATCCTTAAAATATATTTTATAGTTTTTGTATATTTTAACTCAAGAATAAAGAGCAAAAGAAAGGAGTTTGTGTGAAGAGCATTATTATATCTCTCTTTTGGTGATAGGTGCCATTGAGTCGTGTCCGACTCATAGCGACCCTCCTAAGATTTTCAGTGGCTGATTGTTTCAGGATTGCTTCGAGAGTGGATTGCCATGTCCTTCTCCAGTTTTTGTGGTTCTGGGGATCGAACCCCGGTCCTCAAAGAGTGCAGAGCAACACTCTGCCAACTGAGCTAAACATCAGTCCATATCTCCATAGCAAATAGTAGTATTATTACTAAGGTACATCTATCCCTTTAATAAGCATAAATTTATAGTGAGAAGAGTAGAACAAATACATGCCGTGAAATATAACTACGTTATGCAAATTCTAGCTTATTGCCTAAGTACAATTATCATGTAAAGAGAAAAGAAATGTTTATTCCAGCCTTGAGCTTTCTGCTGGCTCGCTAAAGAGGCAGATGGCTGTACCTGAAGAATGAGCAGGCTACTCTAGACCTGTGGGGAGAAGGGCAGGTAAGAGTGAAGTCAAGGAGACAGCATTAAAAAGTCAACAATCATGGGGCCTGCGGATGTAGCTCAGTGCTGAATCGTTTGTTTTCATGAGCAAGGCCCTGGGGTAAATCACGGGTACCACAAAACAAAACGAAATAAAGCCAAAATCAATAACCATGGAATTCAGTGCTTGACAAGAATGTGAGATGAAATAATTTCATACTTTATTACTCTGTCTTTGGTAGCCTAAATTAATTAATTATAATTAATAACAGAATCCCACATCCTTAAAAATATAATTATTTTAAATAACTGTAATGATATAGCTCTAAAATATACCAAAACTAAAGTTTTTCTTTTAAATTGCATCACTTTATATTTTCATTATTATTATTATTATTATTATTATTATCATTTCAATACTATAGGACTGAACCGAGGGCACACCATCACTGAGCTGTGCTCCAAGGATCTTTTTATTTTATTTTCTATTTTGAAACAAAGTCTTGTTAAATTGCACAGGCTGCCTCTGGCCTCAAACACTAGATCTTCCTGCTGCAGCTTCCCAAGTCACTGGGATTACAGTCATGCACCAGAGCGCCTGGCTCTTCATTATTCTTATAACCATACTCAATTCTTATAACATATTCTTATAATAATCTACTAGTATTTCTGTGACTCATTAAAATATATGTAATTAAATATTAACTTATTTAGTTATGTATATGTTCAATTTTAATGTGATATATGTAAGGTGTAAGGTTTCATACTAGTAAATCACTGGGTGCATTTGTATGTGTAATTAGATATTAACTTCCTTAGCTATTTATAGCCCCAATCTTAATGTGATATACGTAAGGTGTGAAGTTTCATTCTATTAAATCAAAATGTGTGCATTGAAACCATCTGTAGCACTGGTTGTTTTCAGCTGCACGATCTGAATGCAAAGCTAGAGGAACAAATGTTTTTCACTTATTAAGTTAAATACCCTTCCACCGAGAAGACACAAATAAGATCTTTGGATGGCAAAATCTGGAAGTATTACTATCTTGTGCCTTTATGCCATTTGAATTTCTGTTAAGTTTTGCAAACATAGCAAAAATAAAACAATCAGATTTAAGCTTCAAGACTGGCACTGCAGAATTTTCGATGTTCCATAGAGATTATTTTATAACATTTAAAGTTTACACTTCCCAACACTGATTGACCTGTGGTATAAATGCCAAAGGATGATATTTATGTGTTCATGATAGAAGTGAACGTTGATGGTATTATCATGGCAGGGTTTGTTTGTCCAACTTCCCCACCAAATAATGCATTACTCTTTATGTGGGTTGTCTTAAAATTATGGTGAGCTGAGGCACCATTGAAAAGTATTAAGGCAGATGGGAAGGAAAGCAGAGCCAAAAGTGTCAGGAACACATACACCTGTATGTGCATATACATATCCTGTCACATATATATGCAGACATATTTTTATATACACTATTTTCTGACTATGAATTTGGCTTATACTATTTACACAAGAGTACTGCAGGCACATCATGAGGGCCAATGCAAGCTATTAATTTATTGTCTTATGATGTCTGTTATCATAGCATATAAAGAACACCAGACATAAAACTTCAAGTTGTAAACCCTGTGTTATAGACTCAGCATAATAATGGAATGGAAAAGTTCACTTATCTTGGCAACCCAATTCTTACTATATTTTAGGTGCATGTCCTAATTGTATCCATGCTTTTATATCCATTTAACATCAATTGTATAGCATAATGAAATGTGGATTTTGTTTTGTCAGCTAAACATTCTAAGACTCAGAAAATGTTACACTCAATACACTACAATGAAATGGATTACAATAGATTAACAGATTATTGTAGGTTTATTGTAAAATGTTGTGTACTTTAGTGGAATAACAATGATTCTAGATTCCAGTTTGGCTGTACTCCAACTTGCTATTTATATTAAGTCATTTAATTTCTTAGAGCTTCTGTTTCTTCATCTACTAAAAGACATTGGAACAGAACCTTCTCCAGATATGCTCTGAGTAAAAAGTGTGTTACTATAAAATCTGGGCAAGAACAGTTAAAACAATATTTGCATTGTGTCAACAAAATCTACCCAACACTTAGAAATGACAAAGAGATCTTGGAATATTCTTAAAGTGTAGTAATGGTCTTGGTATATTTTTTCCTGCACAGTTCCCAGCTGTGTAGTGTCAGAGGTTAACTTGTAGATATTTTTTAGGTATAGAGATGAAAATAATCTCTATGTCATGATACAGAAAATCTCAGAATTTATAGCTTACTTCTCTGTTAAGAATAAGCTACTTTTCTAAGCCAACAATTTTTCTGAAATAGTTATTAATCTAAAAGCAATGAATGCAGAAGTTTAATTATATTTAGGTAGACACAATAAAAGATTGTGGGGAAGGAACATAGGAATCATAACGGATTTAACTCAGTTGAGATAAAATATTGCAGGTGTGACAGAGTATTATCCAAGAGGAGATGAAATGTGATCTAAGACTTTTCAGCCAGTAGGTATTAATGTAGCAGATGAATAAGATAAAACAAGGTGTCCCAGAAAGACTGAATAACAGTGACAAAATGATAAAGGAAGTTATATGATTGGAAGTACAGATTGTTCAATGAATTTCAAGGAATGATACTAGAAATGAAGCTGGGGCAATATGTTGTTGTTAGGTGCCATTGAGTCCAGTCTGACGCTTAGCCACCCTGTGTACAACAAAACAAAACACTCCCTGACACTGACAGGCACATGATGTTTTTCTTTATGTTTAAGCCAATTGTTGTAGACAGTGTGTCAATCCATCTAGCTGAGGGGCTTCCTTTTTTTTTGTTGACCTGCTATTCTCCTTCGTGACACCATGTCCAAAATATGTAAGACACAATCTAGCCATCCTTGCTTCAAAGGAGCACCCTGGTGGCCCTTCTTCTAGGACAGATCTGTTGTTTCTTTCGGTAGCTCATGGCATATTCAATATTCATCTCTAGCACCATAATTCAAAAGCATTACTTCTTCTCCTGCCTCCCTTATTCAACATGCCGCTTTCACAAGCATATGATGCAACTGAAAATACCATGGTATGAGTCAGGTGCACCTTGGTCTTCAATGTGGCATTTCATGTTTCAACACTTTAAGGAGGTCTTTTGCAACAGCTTTCTAAAGGCAATGCATCTTTTTGATTTCTTGACTGCTGTTTCTGTGGGTGTTGATTGTAGACCCAAATAAAGCAAATTCTTGCACAATCTCAATCTTGTCTTTATTTATCATGAAGTTGCTTACTGATCCACTTGTAAGGATTTTTGATTTGCCGATGTTGAGTTGCACTCCATACTGAAGGCTATATATTTTTTATCTTCATCAGTAAAACTTTCAAATTTTCTTCACTTTCAGCAAGCAAAATTATGTCATCATTTTAGTATATAATAAACCAGAAAGTTAAGGACATACACTACAGTTCTAATCAGTGAAATTATTGCATAAAATTTACTTTGGCTTCAATTTAGAGATCTGGCTACATGTGAATAGGGTCAAGAGTAGCAATTAGTACTTCAACAAGATTGAGGCCCATGTGGAGTATTGAGGACCATAAAGGAAACTGCGGCAATTGAGAAAAGAAGATTTATTTGAAAGACTCATAATAACTTGTATTTTAAAATAGTCTAGAACAATCAAACTGAGGAATACTCATCTAAATGTTAGGCTGGTTAATTATTTAAAAAATCTGTTAACATTATTTGTCCAACCAATAAGAAAAATAAAAAAAAGTCCTTGTGATCATGGAAATAAATGTATGTAAAATTAAATAACATGCCACTCTAACTTATGATTTAAAAAAAGAGTAAGGCTGGGTGTGGAGACTCATGCCTATAATCCCAGCAACTTGGGAGGCAGAAGCAGGAGCATGGGCCAGAGGCAGCCCACGTAACTTAATTCTCACTTGTCTCAAGATAAAAGAATAAAAAATGAGCTAAGGGTGCAGCCCAGTGGTAAAGTACTTGCAAAGTATATGTGAAGCCCTGGGTTCAACCTCCAACTACTGAGAAAAAAAAAGAAAAAGAAAAAGTAAAACATGTATACCTAAACAGTAACATGTTTATTCTTTAATATGATATACAGACCCTTCTAAGCCATAGAGTAAATATTGTGCCTACTTGTATAGAGCCTGCATCTGTACCACTGTGGCTCCCAATCTTGTCAGATCTTGGAAACTAAGCAGGGTTGGGCCTGGTTAGTATTTGGATGGGAGACCGCCTGGGAACACCAGGTGCTGTAGGCTTGGGAGAAGGACCCAGCAACCCACTTCCAAATATCAATCTGCCATTGAAAACCCTATGAACAACAGAGAAGCACTAACAATACTGTTTCTAACAATACTGTTACTGAGTCAGACACCATCTTGACAGCACCTAACAACGATAACAACAACTTGTATGGTAGTGTGATTTGTTTTCTGTGTCAGCAGCAGAAATGAAAAGTTAGTAATGATTCCTACATTACACTTCACACTTCGCAGTGCACTAGCATGTAAGTGTGTACAATAAGAATAAATAGTGTTAGGAGATCAAGTTTAGGAAATTGGAACTAAATATTAATTAGTCCCATGGGATGATCATTGAAAGTAACCAAAAAGAATATACAGACAATAAGATATTGACAACAACAAAATAGTGCAGCAAAGACTTTGTATAAATACAGTCAATATTGAAAATTAAGAAATTATAATGATTTATACTGAATAAAATTTATATTAATAAATACAACACAAAGAATGAGCAATATTGTATTGTTAAGTCATACCACAGGGCTGGGATTTAGCTCAGTTGGTAGAGTGCTGCTCTGCAGTCTCTGAAGTCCCGAGTTCGATTCCCAGCACTGCAAAATGGGAGAAGGACTTGGCAACCCACTCCCAAGGCAATCCCAAAACAGTCAGCCATTGAAAACTCTATGAGGGTCACTATGAGTCGGACTCAACTAGACAGCGCTTAACAACAACAAGAAGTCATACCACACACTAAATCAAGTGACACTTTCCTTTTGCTTTGCTGCTCTTATTACATACAAATAGCTTGATATGTTGTGAGTTTTATCAAATATCATAGCATTAAATCTTCACTTTTAATAAAAAATTCTTAAACATCATTTTAAATACAACATATTTATCTACCAAGTAAAAATCAAATTTAAACTCAAAAAATTTATAGCTTAAAGATTTGAGATATTCATCATACATTTTTCTGATGGAAATTATTAGTCTTTAAACCCTTAAATGTACAAAGAGAAGAACAATGTGAAACTATTACATAAATAATACAAATTTCAGACATAAATTTCTGAAATTGGCTCAAATCTTTAGCTATTCTACAATAACATTTGATTATAATATTTTCAAATTGGATAAAATATCACTGGCATGCAAATCATTAACTAACCCTGATTCTATTAAATAAAATATTTATATTTTAATTCAAAATTAATAAACTAAAAACAAATCCAAATTGATTACAATATTCCAGTGTTCAGGTGAGGGCAATATTTGCCAAGTTTAATACTTTCATGTGTTTTTCTGGAATGTGAAATCATAATAAACAAAAATATTCCTTATTAACTTTCCAGATGCCAAAAATGGCCAGGAAAGGTGGCACATGCATGTCATCCCAGCAACACAGGGTGTTAAGGCAGGTAGATCATGAGTTTGAGGTCAGAAGCAGCCTGCATAATTTAGAGAGACTCTGACACAAAACAAAAAATAATAATTGGGCTAGGGGTGCAGCCCAGTGGTAGAGCACTTTCAAAGTATGTGTGAGGTCATGGGTACAGCGCCCAAATTAAAAAAACAAAAACAAACAACCACAACAGCGAAGAACATCAAAAGTGTCCTCCCTAAGATTGCCTCCTCATAAAACTCCTCCAAAGTCAGATTCTTCCAGAAGCTTAAGCATTATCAGACTCTAAATTCATTCCAAACCCCATTTGCCTTGTGTCTTATTTCTTCCATGCCCAGGGGAGCTCTGTAATCAATGTTGGAAATGAAACTAATAATGTTGAAAATGCTCCCAGATAATCCACAGCCAGTTAATTGACTTGGATCTTTCCAAAATTCATGTTTATTTTTCTTAAGTCATTAAAGACTTGATGGGAATTCAGGCACGAGAAGCGATTCTGGAAGGCTATCTACAGGTAGCCACAGTTTTCAGTTGATGTCCACTTCCTTTGGTGTCTCCTTCTCTCCTGAGGACCCACCTATACAGAACTTTGCAGTCTTATTCTGTTATGTATGTCAGCACCGATGTGCGTGCACACTGCTCTGCAAAACGAGTCAGGAGAAATGCTCTGTAGGCAAACCTCCTCTTAGTGTTTGCTTTGATTTATTTATTATCCAATAAATCTGACTGAGCTGAGTTCTTAGCAACTTGATCAATAGACATTAGGTGTGTTAATAGGTAGGGGGATGTTTGTAAGCATTCTAAGCACAGCTAACACACATTTTATAATTCCCTTCAGGCTTCTGTGCTTCAGGTATTAACCACATTTCCAAACTAAAGTCACAAAATATGTCTCCGAAATTCATCCCTTTAGTCATTTCCTGGTATGAATTTCCCTATAATTCACTTCTTCCTCCTCTTCCTCCTCCTCCTTCTCTTCTTCTTCTTCTTCTCCCTCCTTCTCTTCCTCCTTCTCTTCTTCTTCCTCATCCTTTCTTCCTCCTCCTCTTTTTCATCCTCCTCCTTTTTTCTTCTCCTCCTCCTCCTTCTCTTCTTCTTCTTCTTCCTCCTCCTCCTCTCTTCCTCTTCCTTTTTTTCTTCTCCTCCTCCTCCTCTCCCTCCTCCTCCTCCTCCTTCTCCTCCTCCTTCTCCTTCTTCTTTTCTGTCTGGGATTAAACCCAAATCCTCCTGCATGCTAAAAACCACGAGTGCCTGAAAAAAACAAAAATAACATTCAGCTGATTTTTTCAAACAAAATCAATTCATTTGATGATATATTCATAAATGCTTTTGCTCTTCATAACCATGCAATATGTGTGTTTCCATGAATTATCAGTCTAAAATGGAAGTGGAAATTAACAGAGACAATAAAGTGGACTCAGCATAGCCTCCAAATGTTCTACCTCCACAGCCCGAAAGTTTCCACATCTCCAGCAGTCTCCTTCCACTCACAGGTGCATCCTACAGCACAAGAAACAGGAATTTCTGCGATCTTGAGCAGGAACGGCACATTGGAAGCCAGCAACAGTGGCAAAATTGTCTGAATATATATCAATATTTTAACAACTTGTTGTTGGTTTGATTAGAACAAACTTGAAATGTTCTCTTGGCATGCACCACTTTTAAAGTGTGGCTGTCATGTGTTTTTAAATCTTCTCTTCCAGATACTGGACTACTCTTACTCCATACATTTATTTTCATATAATTTGATTAAACTTAGCAAAAAGTTTGGTTATTACTTTGGACTCAGTCTTTGAAGCTAAATTTTGGACTAAGTTCTGGTCACTAAATATGCTTCTTGATTACTAAAATTAAACAATAAAATGTAAAAAAAAGTCAATGAAGTGTAGTAAGATTTGAACAAGGGATGACAGGAAAACATGAATAATATGATATTAAAATTATGCTGAAAAATAACTGAATTGAGCTGGTGTTTTCTCTTTATATTATTTGATATGAGTACTTTCACATAGGTAACACCTATATCTGTGTTGTAAAAATGCCGTCTTAAAAAATTTAGGTAGCCATTTTACCATACTCAAATATGTAATTCGCTAGGACTTGATTATTTTCATATTATTATTACTTTGCCATGATCTCGACCACAGTGATTCTCATCTACCATCATCTAGTCCAGATGTCATCAGAGTAGCATGCACTATCACAAGCCATCTATGTTGTTGTTGTTGTTGTTAGATGCCATCAAGTTGAGTCCCACTCATAGTGACCCTATGTATAGTGGAATGAAACACTCCCTGATTCTGTGCCAGGCACACAATTTTTATTAATGTTTAAGCCCATTGTTGCTGACACTGTGTCAATCCACCTAGTAGAGGGTTTTCTTTCTTTCTTTTTGTTTTGTTGACCTGCCACTCTCCCAAACATGATGTTCCTCTCCAGTGATTCGTTCCTCTTGACTACATGTACAAAATATGAAGATGCAGCCTAGCCATCCTTGCTTCTAAGGAGCACATAGGTTGTACTTCTTCTAGGACGGATCTGTTGGTTCCTTTGTGCTCCTAGTACTACACAAAAATTTAAAAAGATGCCAGAGGTGCAGCTAAGTGGTGGAGCATTTTCTTAGCGTGCACAAGGCCCTAGGTTCAACTCCTGTCCAACCATCTATTGGAGTAGTATATTGTAGTGAAGAGTAGGAGAGTAGAGATGAAGATAAATTCAGCAAATGAGAAAGGGCAGTTACAAGAGATTCTATACATCAAGAAATGATGTTCAGCTGGTACTCTTTTGGGGCACAGGTCTATGATTCATAGTATATTTTAGGTTTTGCTTAAGTATACATTTCTTTTTGTTTATCTTGGCAAAGGATTTGTAGATTTGTGTGAATAAAAACTTGATATAATCTATGAGTTTTCAAAGATTTCTTAGTTCTTAACTCAAAGAGTACTTCTTTTTTCTTTTTTCCCCTCTTTTCTATATTTGAAAATTCAATATGTGTTTATTACTCTTCCTAGTAATAGCTCTCAATTGTCATCATCAAAATGAAACTGTCTTCTAAATTGCAAATATTCATAGAAAATGTAAGCAACTTATTTACTAAAATAGATGCTAAGCGATTTTATTGAATACCACACACACACACACACACACACACACACACACACACACACACACACCCCACAAGACTCCAGATGGAAGTTGGGAGATGAAATAGTTTGAATGAAGAGAAACGAGATGAGGAAAATAACATTGATGCTCATTTTTACAGAACAACTTGGCAGGGTTTGTTTCAGACCTGGAATAATGGTGCCCTTATGCAGAGAGGATTTTGATGCGATATGGCCAATATCTGTGAGCTCTCATGATATGGCCCCATTTCAGAAGTTCACAACTTGAGATTGAGTCAATTTTCCATTGTTTCATGTTGTTGTTGTTGATGGGCATGGAGTTGGGTTTAAGTCATAATGACCCCAGGTACAACAAAACGAACACTCCCCAACACTGTGCCATCCCTGGCACTATGTCCGTGCTTCTCTGCTATCCATTGGGTTTTCAATGGCTGATTATTCTGGGAATGGGCTGCCTGATCCTTCTCCCATTTTTGTAGCATGAGGTTGAACCCAGGGCCTTAGAGAGTGCAGAGAAGCTCTCTAACAACTGAACCAAATCTCAGCCCTTTTCATTGCTAGTGTGTTAAAATTGAAAAGACTTGAAAATCATCTATTTTGCTTCCGTAGCTGTTCTATTTCAAGTTAACACACTATCCAAGATCAGCAGCAAAATGGATTTTAACTCAGCTTTTACAGAATACTGCCTTTTGATAGTCAGTGATATCTTGTCATCAGCTAGTTCTACTTTTAAAAAATCCTGAAGCAAAATAGAAATACCCCCAATATTTCAACTCTGTGCACTATTTTTTTCACAAGGAGACTAAATCATGATATTTGATTAAAAATAAAAGATACTTAACTCTTCTTACCTGGAAACAAAATTCCACATTATCTAAATGCTACCTTCAGTCACAGATGACTATATGTTCTTAAGAAGATCATGAAGTACAATTACAGAAAAGCTGTGTATTGGAGAAGGGTAAGCAGCTTTCTGCTACCTATTGTTGCTAGGAACCATAAAGTTGGGTCTGACTCATATAGACCCTCATAAGGTTTTCAATGGCTAATTGTTTCAAGATTGCTTAGGGCCTGGATTGTTATATCCTCCCGTTTTTGCAGTGCTGGGGATCCAACCTGGATGTTCATAAAGTGTGGAAAATCACTCTACCAACTGGGCTTAACCCCAGCCCATTCTGGTACATAGTGGGTATAAATGTCATAATTTTATCACTATTTAAAATACAAAAATAGAAATTAAATCAATAGAGAATGTGACTATAAAATTCAGCTGATGCTCTAAAATTTTTATTAATATAATTTATCATAGTAAAATTAATTGTACAAAATAGTGGATTTCATTATGATATTTCATACATGTACAAAGAGCCTTGTGATCCTATTTGCCCCAATATTACCTGCACTTATCCCTCCACTTCTCTAATTCCCTTACAGTATCCCTTCTACTGCCATATCATTCTTTCTTCTAGAGTCTACATAGAAGAGAAAATATGCAGTACTTCTCTTTCTTACCAAGTTAAACTTATTTGCTTAACATGATGATCCCTAGTTTCATGCATTTATATACACTAATTAAAAGTAAGCCACAATGAGACACCACTTGTCAGCCACTGTGATGACTATAATAAAAAAAGACAGACAATAGCAAGTCTTGACAGGGCTGAGGACTCTCATCTGCTGCTGGTAGGAATATAAACTGATATAATCACTCTGGAAAACAGTTTGGAATTTTCTCAAAAGATTAAAGATAGAATTACCATATGTTCTAGCAATTCTACCCTTAGAGAAATGACACCCAAGAGAAATGAAAATACATGTCCACACATAAAGGGATTGGGAGAGATCATTCATAATATCCAAAATAAGAAACAACCCAAACACTCATCAGCAATGAATGGATAAACAAAATGTGACATATCTACAGTGTTGGAATATTATATGATAATAAAAAGATATAAAACAGCGATACATCATGCAACTTGGATGAAACTCCACAGTTTGCTAGTAGTAGCAATCACAAAAAATTGAGCCATGAAGTCACTCCTCGTTGTTAGGTGCCATGGAGTTGGTGTCTGACTCACAGTGACCCTATGTACAACAGACAAAACACTATTTCCTTGCTTCTCTGCTATTCATAGGGTTTTCAATGGCAGATTGCTTTTTGGGAGTGGGTTTCCAGGTCCTTCTCCTAAGCCTACAGCATCTCGTGTTCCCAGGTGGTCTCCCATCCAAGTACTAACCAGATCTGACCCTACTTAGCTTCTGAGATCTGGCAGGATTGGATGCCACAGTGGTATGGGGTAGGCATGAAGTCACTACATGATTCAATTTACACAAAAGTATATAATAGGCAAATCTATAGAGACAAAGGTGGATTATAGGACTGAGAAATGGGATTGGTGTGTGACACTTACTGAAAGCCGGACTTAAATATTCCAAAATTGATTGCAGTGAGGATCATCCAACTCTGAATATACTAAAAGCCATTGAAAATATATTTTGAGTAAATCGTATGATATATTAATTAAAACTCAATAAAACTGTTAAAATGGAAAGAGAAAATCAAAGAAATAAAGCTTTCACCAAAGAAAGGGTTTATGATGGAACTGAGCTCAGAGGAAGAGAGGAAACTCATGATACATCTTAATAATATAAGAAAGAATCAATTTAAATTTGGGGGTTTTACTTGTGTCATTTAAAATCTCATACATTGTCTTTTGGCTTTTCTAATATATGATATGCTCTGTGCAGAATTAGTCTGTTTTCTCCAGGTCCTCTTAGTTGAAAATAATATTGCTTTCTATTTCAAAGTTATAATATATAATGTTACTAAGCTGATCCTTATTAAGTCATTCAGTAGAAAGAGAACACCAAGCCCCTTTAGTTAGGGGGTTTTGTTGCTAATACAGGGTGACTTTATTTGAATTATGAATTATTTTTTCTACTTATTCACTAAGCTTAAGTCTCTCTTTAACTCTTTCATGTCTGTCCAACTCACATAAATAAGTCACTACCTTACAATTACTTCATTGAATGCTTATATGCCCAATAGTACATGATCTCTATAAATAATTTACATGTTTGTTATTTTGTACACACACACACACAAACACACACACACACACATACGTATATAATTTCTGAAAACTTTCCATTTAACTGAAGGCTTGGCAACCAAGTTCTGAAGTCACTCTTACTGATTATTTGATTCTATGTAGTTTATAATTGACAGTTCCATCAGAATTAATGAGACTGTCACATACATTTAATGTCCCACATTTAATTTAATCCAGTATCCCAAGTACTAGATCAGAAATGATTAGACCATGATGTTCATCTTGATAAAAGTTTGTACTCATTCAGACACTGTGCCTTAGACTGTGTGCTGCGGATCTGTCTAGCAAATGTATTCTACATCTAAAGTGGTAAATTTTCTCCATATTTAGTTCCTTTACCTTTCACCACTGCTAACACTCCAGCATGACCCTGACCAGCCCTTAGACATTATGACATGTGTTGAGTGACATCATCAGTCAAAATATGGCTTATTTTGATAATCAATGAAATTATGTATTTGAATGAATTATATAAACCATGAAGAGAACAAGATAAAATGTCAAATAATCATAAAATTGCTCCAGTGAATGTTTATGTCTTTATGTCAAAATGGTGTGATTCTTATTCTATTTTTTTTTTTTGATTGACAGACTTTCTTTAGTTGAAAGTGTGTGGATAAAGAAACAATACTATAGGAAAGCTGTTGGAAACAATAGCAGGAACAATGCCACTGGAATTTGCCCAACTGGGAGCACCAGGGCACGTTTCTGGGAGATGACTATATCCATCATGGCTCCACACCAGTCCTGATGCACACAGCTCCTCTCAAAGTGGAGTAGCCAAGACCACATGAGTGAGTCAACAGAATCACTTAATTATTTCCCCAAAAGGAATGCAGTTTTAAAGAGCATATTTTGTTATATAAAAAGCCATTATTTTGAATTTCTTTCATATATTTACTTAGTTACTTAGCTTTATTCATTTTTGAAGTCAACTGTTTATTGTTTTTTGTGATTTTAAAAGTTTATGAGCTGATATGAAAAGACTGTGAAACATCCATGAATATGTATCACCTTATCATTGATGCCACGAAGTGTCACAACTCTAGGCAAGCATGTGCCATCTGGAGCTGTAAAACTGCCAGAAACTAAAATATGCGAAGGAAATAATCCAAATTGTCAAGCCAAAGCCACAAAACTCTGCTCAAACTCTTCCCATAGTCAACCATAAAGGTTCTACAAGAATTCCTGAGTCATTATTAAAGGACTGAGGGAAACAGGAACCAACAAACTCTATCACCCTTGTAATGAGAACCCCTCACAGAGCCTTCCTTTCTCTCTAGAGGAGCATTCAGCTTTGACTCTGGCTAAAGACACAAACCACAGCTAGAAGACTGTGGATCTTCCAGCACTGACACAACATTTCACCCGCACCTGCTGGGATTTTAAATCCTCTCTTCTGTTAAATTAAACATAACACATGTATTTTTGCCTTAAGAAATTAAACATGCTACTGAAAGAATCGGAATTAAATACACCATGCCTATAGTAGAAAGATAGGATAGGTTAGAAATGATGAAGTGAGAAAGAGACTAAATAATTACTAAATCCTTTTCCCACTCTGCAACCAACGTGAGAGATTTCACAGGACTCTTTAACATTTACCAAAGGCAAAACCTCAGAGTTCTTCTCAGGAGCATTCCTTCGATTATAGTATCTTTCTTCCCACCTCTTGCACCTTTTTAGCTTTCTCACCTCATTGCTCCCCAATTTTCACATCATCCTAACTATGATTAAATTTCTTTCCTTTCTGACTGAGGAGATCTTATTACCTACTGTGTCTAAAACCTTTATTTGGCAGGGGTTGCCATATGGTATTTTCAAAATTGGTTTCAATCTGCATAATGCAATCGACCCTTTTGATTAAACACCAAACTGTGCAGGAACCATTAAGGATGGCTTGGCATGCCTGCTGGGTTGGACTTAAGCTGTGCCCACCAGAGTGAAGAGAATCAGAAATCAGGTCCAAATCTTAGGGCAGACCCTCCCCCATACACAAGCTTTCAGACCTTGTATTTATAAAACGAAAGGAAAGTTTGATGAAGATAAGTTTTTTTTTTCTTTAGAGACAAGAACGAAATAAGAGCAATAGAAATTTTCCAGTAACTTTATGATATAAAAGAATGGATTTATGTGCCTTCTTCAAACTTGTACACTCAAAGAGAAGTTCAGGAGTAATCTTATACATAGTAGGCCTGATGAGTTGGAATAGTTAAAATAATAATCTCTCCCTAACAATTTTCCTTTTTTAATGAATTGTTTCTTTCTGTGTTTTCTGTTTGTTTGTTTGGCTTATTTTTTAATCTCCTATCAGGGAAACCAGCACCACACAAATGGGAGAAGGACCTGGCAATCCACTCCCAAGGCAATCCCGAAACAGTCAGCCATTGAAAACCCTATGAGAGTCGCTATGAGTCGGATGCTGACTCGACAGCACCTAACAACAACAACAACAATCAGGGAAACCAAGCATGTGACATCTGTATGACAACCCTTCCCAGCCTGTTCCTCATTGTGGACTCTACCATTCATGGCAGATACTGCTGGTTTATCACATCATTTCCTGCTAAATAGATAATCAAGTCCTTCCCAGAAGAGCCCTCCTGAATGATTAGCCATAAGCCCATCAGCTAAAGTTGGCACCTGAGATGTAACTTACCTTGCAGCTGTCTAAATCACCCACGCTCTCTGTCATCTCAAAGCTACCCCTCCTCCCATTGTATTTATCCTTTCAGAAAACCAAACACCAAATCATAGGAACTGTTTCTCAGTTTCTTCCCATATACTTTGTGTGGTCATATTATGAGCATGTTAAACTTGTTTTATATAAACATGTAAAACAAAGTACTCCTCTGATAAGATATTACTTTTATAGGAGACACACAAGACTAGAATTATTAAGTGGCTTGAACATTCCTTTTTTCAATATAGCTGAGCTTCCAATTTCATGGTGCCACAGTAACATGTAAACTCATCCTTCTAACATGCTACTTGTTCTTCCTTTATGATTTTAAGGAACAGGCTCCTGTCATCCCAGCAACTTGGGTGGCTGAGGCAGGATTATGAGTTTGAGGCCATAGGCAGCCTACACACTTCAGCAGACTCTGAATCAAAATAAAAAATGAGAAAGGGACTATGGGTGTAGTTCAGTGATAGAGCCCAGTACACATGAGGCCCTGTGCTGAAAACCTTAGTACTGAAAAGAAAAGCATTATGGTCTTAAATGTTGAGGAAATTCCATAGGAGATAAACTGTTATTGCTCACTATTAATGTGTTTTATTAAAAAATTTTAAATTAAAATGATAATTGAAAATTTAGTGAATACTTACTATCAGTGGGAAAATATGCTTTCAAGTGGTATAACAAACTTATGATCATTTTTACTGATACCTTGGAAGGTTTGTAGGCAGAAAGTGAGGATGCAACTATCATGCAGAAAGGAAAAGGCACAGATTCTGGGCTGGCGGTAAAAATAAGGTGGAGAGACAGGTTAAGAGGCAGAGGAGAATATAATTACCAATACTATGAACTCATGGATCCAGCAATGTTCTCATCAGGTATTTTTAAAAATGCAAAGATACGCCGGGGGTGGTGGCACATTCCTGTAATCCCAGCAACTTGGAAGGCTGAGGCAGGAGGATCCAGAGTTTGAAGCCAGAGGCATCCTGTATAATTTAGAGAGACCTTGTCTCAAGATAAAAAGTAACCCCACAAAGCAAACACACAAAGAGGCTGGGGATAGAGCTCCGTGGCAGAGCACTGCAAAGAATGCATGGGGCTCTGCATTCAGCCCTCCATTGCTGTAAATAAGTAATAAATAAATAAGTAAATGCAAACTAACCACACACATATTTTCATGTGACATAGTTTGTTTTTCCGACACGTCATTCAAACATTTCAGATAATCAATACAATTTATATAAAAAGGGGATACATTTAGTGTATAAGGAAAAGATACCTACCCTAATGCAAGAGGATCTTGGGTTCAAGGCGAGAGGCAGCCTCCATAATTCAGGGAGACTTTGTCTCAACATAAAAATTAAAAAATGGGCCCCAAATGCAGCTCAGTAGTAGAGCACTTGAAACCTGTGTGAAGCCATGGGTTCAACTCTGAAGTACAGAAAAAAAATGAGTGAATTTATCTAATTTATCTACTGTTTATTGTTTTGAGAGACTAAATCTAACAATGGCATAACAATGGATAAGTTTAGGGAGGTTTTATTCTGTTTCTTGTCTTAATCTTTTTTTTGTAAACAACGGTATATACTCTCCTTCTTATGATGCATAATCAAGTAGACATAGAGTCCACCATTCATATGATGTCACTGCAAATCACATACTTAAAGAAATGAATAAATAATTGTTGAATGAATATAAGGATAGAGCTGTAATAAGGTGCAACAAAGGATCTATGAAATATCAGGTTTCCAATTTCACTTCTGAAAGCCTTTTAAGAACTACTTGATCCATTCAGAACATTTCAAAAATAACATCTGTTGTGTCATAAAAATAAAGGTCTTAAGCTCAAATTGTGAAAACTTAAAAAGCAAATACATGCAAAATAAAACATTGTCTTTTAGTTTTTCTTAAATGACTTATTTTTCTTTTCTTGACTTTATTTATAAAACCTAGTTTCATAGAAAAAAGTATTAACATAAAATCCAAATCATAAATCTGAAACATAATATAAATGCTGACAAGAAGAAAGCAAATATAAATGTATATGCCCTGGACATCTAACTTAAATATGCTTATTATTCATTCACATAAAAATTCTAAATTACTGAAATTCTTCAATAAGCCTCTGTATGTGCACCAAATCCATTTTACTACTTCACAAAGAGATTTACAGATATAACGTATATAATAGCGAGAATGATAAAAATATTAGAAATTCAAATTTTAAAACTCCTGAGATATGTTAAAAGAATTTTCTATTTAAATTTGATAAATAACTTGGATTTACATTTTTTGTTTTACGTTTTCTCAAAAACTGAGCTAAAGCATAATAATGCTGCTACTGTACCACATTCTACATTGCTTTATTATCCGTATTCCAGAATGTTTATTCATTAGTTGAATATGGCTTTTAAATCACGCATAGAAAGATACAGTATTAAAGGAGATTTTATTACATTCAAACCATTTTAAACTTAACTGAAAGTAAAAACAAACCAAAGAAAAGCATGTAACTCTAGCTCTTGACATAGGTTTTCAAATGAATCCTTTGTTTTCTGAAAAGCAATTACAGGTGCAAGGAAACTTTTCTGTCATTCAGACCTCAAGGTTTGGATCTACAAAGCACAAAGAGGACACCGTGACATAATGTGCTGTGTTTCTATCAAAGTTTAAGTATTTTCTCTAAATTGGCTTTTTGCATAAAGCTTTGTGGCATAGAGATTCAAGCTGAAAGTTAATTCTGTAATTTTTGTAAATACACAGAACAGTGTTGAGGGCATTTATGAGTCTTTCTGAAATAAAATGGGGATCCTCAGAGTACTTGAGAAAAGAGAATTATTGAATTCTAAAGGTTTGCCACCTGCTGTTATATGAGTGAGTTCTGTCTCTTTTGCTAAATTGTGAACAGTTGAAAGACTTTTGCAATCTTCTTCTTTATACTCCTCATGAAATCTTGGAAAATATTTCACCCACAGTAGTCCCTAAAATAAGTCATATGTTATAAACACAACTCAGAAAGATATCTATGTATAAAACCTATTACCTAATTTAGCAAGGAAACAAGTAATAAAATGAAGACAATGGAGAGAATCCATCAATTTAAGATGAAAGTTCAATTTAATAGAGGATGAAAATCTGAGCTTAATATCCATGGTTTTGCTTCGCAAGCACTCAGAGCTTTTCCACATGTGCCTATTCTAAATTCTGATTTCTCTGCATTCCCTATCTTGCAATCTAAAGTCCATGCTTTAAAAAATGTTTCATATAATCAAATAGAAGAAAAAGGGAAGAACAGAGGGAAAGAAGGAAGAAAAGAAGAAAGGAGGAAAGGAAGGGAGGAAGGTGCTATGACTTGAATGTGAAATATTCCCTATAGACACATGTGTTTGAATGCTTGGTCCCCAGGTGGTGGTGCCACTTCAGGAGATTGTTGAAATTTTGGAAATTTGTTCCTCAGTTGAGAAAGTAAGAGGTGGGATGGGGTCCTTGGGTTACTTTATCCCTGCCCACTTCCCAGGGCCTTCTCTACTTCCCTGTCAGCCCTGATGTGAACAACTCTTTTGTACCACATGCTCTTTGCTGCTATGATATCTTACCCAGGCATAAGGGAAACAATGACCATGAACTGAAGCCTCAGAAACTGTGAGCAGAAACAAACTATTTCTGAAGTTGTTTATGTTAAGTATTTTGTTACAGTGACACAATAGTAACCACCACAGAAGGAAGCAAAGATGGGAGGGAGGGAGGAAGGGAAGCCAACTTTCTTTTGCTTGACATCTGCCAAATTGAATCAGGGCATTTTGGCTCTTAATGAAATTGATGTGGAGGACTCCAGCAAGATATAAACCTGGAATGCTGTAGTTAATTTTAGGAGAGATTGTCCACTCAGAGGGATTCAGTTTGTGTGTATCCACAAGAAGATAAGGTGGGCTTTGTTAATTTTCCATTAAAGCTCATCCGTGAATGTAGGAGCCTGGCGTTTGCTTCAAAACAGTACTATTTCCTGTGTCATTCAGTCTGAGTTTTATTTTCTTCCTAACTAGTCCTTTTAGTTCATGCTGTCAAGATTAGAAAATTTTTAATTCCCTACATATGTACTTAATTCCTATTGTTTTTAACCCATCCTCTTCCAAAACCATGCCTTTAAAAATCTTTATAAAATCAAGATGTAACATATTATTATTATTTTCCTACATATATTTGAACTAAACAAAAGTCTTACAAGTAAAAGTTACTACTAATTACTCTCACATCATTCTCTAAGATATAATGTTTCTTGTGAGACAAACAAAACAGGAGCACTGCTATGAATTTTGAAAAAAAAAACTTGAATAAACTTCAAGAAGGAATTCTCATGTTATTACTGCTCCTTACATGGAAAAGTCAAGGAGTTTTTGAAATAGATGCCTTCCTGTGCTGGCCTCCACACTGCAACAGTCTCTGCAACTTTTACTTTTAAACCATGTCTTGGAAAATAAAATATGGTTGGCCATAAAATTTTCCTAATTTCCAAATACAGTCAAATTTATTATGCATTGCCTGAGTAAGTTATCTATGCGCATACAATTAGCTTCTAAAAAATGATCTATGTGTGCCCTTAATATGTGCAGAACACATAAGAAAAATATAAATAAATGGAAAAATTAAATAGTCTTTGTGAATAGTAAGATTTCAATGCATCCCATTAATCAAATAGAAAACATATTACTAGAACTATTATTTTTAGAATGTGAGTTGCTAATTCCATTCCCTAGACATTTATTTAGAACTTACTATGTGAGAACTTGGGTTTGGGCTTCAAAATGCCATTACAAAGTGTCTCCTTTATTTTAAAAGGAAAAAAAATGTAGGTCAAGAAGTGTGCATCCAAGAATGATTCACTGTGACTGGGCTCCAGGAAAATCATAGCATGAAATCTGCGTGACACATAGAAAAAGAGAGATGATACAAACCATGCTATTATTAAGCCTAAAATTAATTTTGGAAACAAAATTATCAACATAGAATCAACTAAAGTTTCCAATAAAAATGAGGAAAAAATGAACAGATAGAAAAAAAAGTGCTATATACAGTGTTGCTGATAGGTAACATTTGAGTCAGTTTCAACTAATAGTGAGCATGTGTAAAACACTCCCTGACTCTGTGGTAGGCATATGATTCTTTTTATGTTTAAGCCCATAGTTAGAGCTACTGTGTCCATCTATTTAGTTGAGAGTCTTCCTGTCATTATTCATTGACCTGCTACTCTCCCAAACATATTGTCCCTCTCCAGGGATTGACCCCTTTTGATACCATGTCCAAAATATGTAGGATGTACTACAGCCACCCTTGCTCCCAAGGAGCACTCTGGTTGCACTTCCTCTAGGACAGATCTGTTGGTTCTTTTAGCAGTCCATGATATATTCAGTATTAATCTCCAGCACCATAATTCAAAACATCAGTTCTTCTTCTGTCTCTATTCAACATCCAGCATTCCCAACCATACAATGTAACTGAATATACTATGGCAGGAGTCACGCACACCTTTGTCTTCAATATGGCATCTTTTACTTTTCAACCCCTTAAAGAGGTCTTTTGCAATAACTCCTCCCAATAGAATGTATCTTTTGGTTTCTTGACTGCTGCCTCTGTGAATTTTGATTATAGAACCAAATACGGCAAAATCGTGGACAACCTCAGTCTTTTCTCTGATTATCATGAAGTTGCTTAGTGACCCAATTGTAAGGATTTTTGCTTTCTTGATGTTGAGGCACAATCAGTACTGAAGCATTAGCTCTTTGGTTCTGATTTTAACCTGATATATAAGTGTTTCAAATCCTCTTCATTTTCAGCAAGCAAAATTATGTCATCTGCATAATTTAGGTTGTTAATGAGTCTTCCTCCAATCCTGATGGTGCGTTTTTCTTCATAAAGTCCAGCTTCTCAGGATTATTTGCTCATCATAGAGATTCAAGAGGTATAATGAAAGGATACAGCCCTGCTGCACACCTTACTTGACTTTAAACCAGGCAATGTCTTCTTGTTCTGTTTGAATGACTGTGTCCTGGTCCTTATGAGTACAATTAAGTGCTCTGGTATTTCCAGTCTTCCCAATGTTATCCATAATTTGTAGTGATCCACATAGTCAAATGTTTTTGCATGGTCAATAAAACATAGATAGATACCTTTATGGTATTCTTTGTTATGAGCTAATATCAATTTGACACCAGCAATGATGTCTTGGGTTCCACGCCCTCTTTTGAGCCCGGCTTGATTTTCTGGCAGTTCCCTAAGTACACTGCTGCAGTCCCTTTTGAATGATGTTAGCAAAATTTTACTTGTGTGTGATGTGAATGATATTGTGTGATAGCTTCCACATTCAGTTGGATCCCATTTCTTGGGAATAGAGATAAATATGCGTCTTTTCCTATCAGTTGGTCAGGTAGCTATTTTCAAAATCTCTTGGCATAAAAAAAGTTAGCACCTCCAGTGCTCCCTCTGTTTGTTGACAGATCTCAGTTGGTATTCCATCAATTTCTTGAGCCTAGTGTTTCACCAATTCCTTCAAGGGAGCTTCCACTTCTTCCTTCAGAACCACTTGTTCCTGATCATATGCAATCTGTTGAATGTTTAGTCATCCACCAATTCTTTTTGGTATAATCACTCTGTATATTCCTTCCATCTCCTTTTGATGTTTCCTGCATCATTTAATGTTTTCCCTGTAGAATCCTTCACTGTTGCCACTTGTGGCTTGAATATTTCTTCAATTCCTTAAGCTTGAGAAAAGCAGAGCAAGTTCTTCTCTTGGTTTTCTTTCTTTTGGTTTTCCATGTCCAGCTCCTTTTACATGTCATATTAATATTTGCCTCTATCTGTCCTTTGAAATCTTCTGTTTAGTTCTTTAACTTCATCATGTTTTCCTTTTACTTTAGCTGCTTGACATTCCAGGGCAAGTTTCAGAGTCTCTTTTGGTGTGTAATTGGTCTTTTCTTTTTTTTTGTCTTTTTAATAAACTTTTGCTCCTCTCATCTAGTCTTTAATCATTAGGGTCTAATGTATCAAATCTGTTCTAGAGATAGTATCTGAACTCAAGTGGGATATACTCAAGTTTGTAGCCTGGCTCTTATATAATTTTTCTAATTTTTGTAAACAGCTAAATATTTTTCAGCTAGAAAAAATAATGTGTGTATCATTTCCAACAACATGAATGAACCTGGAGGATATTATATTAATGAAATAAGCCAATTACAGAATGACAGGTATTATATGATCTTACTTATATGTATATTCTAAAACAGTTGATCCCATAGAAGTAGAGTCTGGAATGGGGAAGGATAGAGGAGATAGGGAGATGTTGGTCAGAGGATAGATAATTCAATGAGACAGGAGAAACACAGTCCAAGAGATTTCTAGTAGCAGAAGGTGATTCATTAATGACTATGAATTTTATCATTAAAAAATGAAAAAAGGGGATGTTATGAGTTTCCATCACTAAAAGATATCTATGTGAGGCAATGCATTTTTTAGTCAGGTAGATTTAACCATTCCACTGACTGTCTATGCTTCATAACATCATGTTATACATGATAAAATCACACAATGTTATCTGCAATTAAAACAAATGAAAAATGAAAATAAATAAATGTTAAACAACTTAAGAAAGACATTATTTACATCTATGACTTCCTGTAGTCAGGATTAATGCATACTATTTGAGAAAACTTTTCACACAGAAATCACTTATTTTCTTTCAGACCTAGAAGAACTATTTGCTTCCAGAAAATCAACAAAACTATGTATCATAGAATAACTTGACGATATATTTTTAAGATTTTTAATTAACAAGGTTAATAGGCTAAAATATTTTAACCTGATATATAATAAATAATATACGTTGATGTCTAAAGGCCAAAGTCTCATTACATTCAAATGCTGTTTTTAAAAATAATGCATTAATATTTATATGCTTATCTGCTTTATAATTTGCTATCAACACTTTAATTTTAATTACATTGAATAATGACCGATTTACACATTAAAACTGTGTCTGGAAACCACTCGTGTAACATTCATAGCTGTGAGAAGCCTCCTAAAGTAGCTCATTCATCCCAACCTCACACCTCCACAAAACATCCTCGGAGAAGTATCCTACTTAATAAGATACCTCTTGGAAGTACAAAATCATCATGCACATGCAGTATTGTTAATTATTAGTGGCCAATATACCAAGCAGTATTGATAGAGAAAGAGATAGATAAAGAGAAAGACCTCTTTATCATGGTTTAGCAAGAATGGGCTAACACCTTTGGAATGAATAGAATATGGGAGAAAAAGACAGAAAAAAGTGATGACTCAACCTGGACATGGGCATCTTTGAGAAGAGAAAAGTTGAACCAAAGCGGTGGTTATTTCCATAGCATTTCCCTTCCTCATGTTTCACACACTGAGAAGTTTTCTGAATTTACTCAGCCTCTAAAGGTTGAATCTTCTCAGTATTTGAAATAATTATATGAACAGCAACGTATTTGGTCCATGATGAATGATGTCATTTGAACATTAAGACACATACATCAACATTTGGAAAACAGTGTGGAGTTGGTTGACAGTCACTGCTTCCTAAGCTTGTGCTTGTTGTTGATGTTGTTAGGTGCCATCGAGTTGGGTCCAACTTATAGTGACCCTATGTACAATAGGATGAAACACTTCCCGACACTGTGCCATGTACATGATCTTTTTAGTGCTTGAGCCCAATGTTGCAGCCACTTTGAGTTGTGCCACATCAACAACAGGAGGTCCTACAAGCTATACTGTAATCTTGTCATTAAGAGCAACTGTACAATAAGGAGGCAACTCTTTCTCAGTTTTTTCTTGAATGCCTTCCATCCTGGGAGGCTCATTTTTCCAAGATTATATTTGACAGGCCTGCAGCCACAGCCCTGTGGCATCTGATCCTATCAGATCTCAGAAGCTAAGCAGGGTCAGGCCTGGTTAGTACTTGGATGGGCGACCTCCTGGGAACACCAGGTGCTGTAGGCTTGGGAGACGGACCTGGAAACCCAATCCCAAAAATCAATCAGCCATTGAAAACCCTATGAACAGCAGAGAAGCACTGACAATAGTGTTTCCGTGTTGTATTTAGGGTCGCTCTGAGTAGGATACTGACTGGACGGTACCTAACAACAACATACTTGACAGTGCTTCTCTGTTATTCACAGGGTTTTCAAAGGCTAATTGTTTTGGAAGTAGGCTGCTGGGTCCTTTTCCCTAGTCTTTCTTTGTCTGGAAGCTCAGCTGATATCTGTCCACCATGGGTGGCCTTGCTGGTATCTGAAATACCAGTGGCATAGCTTTCAGTATCACAGCAACATGCAAGCCCTCACAGCATGACAGTTTGATAGATACATGTGCTGTGCCTCATTATTTATTTATTTATTTATTTATTTACTTTTTGCAGTACTGGGGGTTGAACTCAGGGCCTTGCACTTGCAGGCTTTGCAAGTGCTCTACCACTGAACTGCACCCCCAGTCCATTTTCTTTTTACTTTTTTGAGAAAGGGTCTCCCTAAATTATTCAGACTGCCTCTGGTCTTTAACTTGAGATCCTCCTGCCAATGTCTCCCCAGCCTCTGGGATTAGAGGTGTGTGCCATCACACCTGGCTCTGCACACCTCATTATTAATGCCAGTGGTGGGCTGGGATATTAAGCATGAAGTGAGAATAAACAAAGGCCACCGAAAGGAGATCATGCAAATACTCTTTATTAGGAGCTTGCTGCAGGAAGAGAATCAGACACCACCACTTGGGTTTGACAAGGACACAAAGGCAGGCAGAAGAGGGGAAAAAAGTAAAAAAATGGTTTAAGTGTGTCCTGATTAGAGGCTGTTGGTATGGGGAAGATGGAAATGAGATAACTTTAGCAAGCCATCTGCTATGACTGTGTAGGGCTACAAATTTTGTTTTCTGTCATTGGTCCTAAGTTGAAAATGGGAGTAAAAATTATGGCAACTAGCTGTTTTTGGTCAAGTCCTGGTAATTTGTGGCTGGTTGGTTCAGAGGTGGTAGCTTGCCTTTCCAGGGAGGCTGCTGCAGAGGTTATATGTCATCGTTTTATTGTCAGACTGGGTCTTGCTATGGCCTGTATAGCCCATTTGTTGGTGAGTTAATGGTCTTAATTTTAAGATGAAAAAAACAAAAGAGAGAGGAGAAAACATTGAACAAATAAATCACATCATTATCACATGAAAATGTGCTGGCAAGCAGTGACTGGAAAGTGGAAGCTCCTCAACAGTAGTGGGGAGCTGTCACTCCTAGGAGCAAGGATAGAAGCACATATAGTGTAGGGCCTAGAAGACATGGCAGTCAGAGATGGCCAGAGGAAGGAGCAGGTGGGTACTAGTCCAAAAGAAAATATGAAGAGGCAAAGCAAGCTTATCTTTTTCTTTCTTTCCTCTTTCTTTCTTTTCTTTCTTTCTTTCTTCTTTCTTTCTTTCTTTCTTTCTTTCTTTCTTTCTTTCTTTCTTCTTTCTTCTTCTCCTTTCATTCCTTCCTTCCTTTCTTTTCCCTCCCTCTCTCCCTCCCTCCCTCCCTCCCTTCCTTCCTTCCTTCCTTCCTTCTTTTCTCTTGCAATACTGAGAGTGAAATCCAGCCAAGGAAGTGATCTACCAAGCAAGTGATCTACCACTGAGCTGCATCCCAGGGTTTTAAGGATGGACTGTGAGCATTCATAATTATATTTAAAGTTACTTACTAATGTATGACTTCCTAAAAATCAGTAAATTGGAAATGAATTTAACATGTGTAATGAGGAAGAGTTTGTGGAAGAGGTTTACCTAATCCTGGTAGCAGGGATCAGAGGAGATATAAATCAAGAGATTTTAGAGGTTAGAAATTTATACCAAGTAGATATCATAGAGAAGAGTTCAAAATCATTGACTGAATTTTCCCAACTCTTGGAACATGGAGTTGACTCTGACAAGGGACTGTTTGTGGAGGAAACTCCAACACTGAGTGAATTAAACTTTAGTAACTTAAAAATGAGCTGGAGTTTAGCTCAGTTGGTACAGTGCTGCTCTAGGCTCTCTGAGGCCCTGGGTTCCATCCCCAGCACCTCAGAATGGGAGAAGGACCTGGCAGCTGACTCCCAAAACAATCCTGAAAGAATCAGCCGTCAAAAACCCTATGAACAGCAGAGAAGCATGGACATAATGCTGGACATTGGCACACTGGCAGGGAGTGTTTCATTCTGTTGTCAGTAGGGTCGTCGTTGGTCGGACCCAACTTGACAGCAACTAACAACAATAAGCACAACTTTAAAAAGAAGAAAAAGAAAAGAAAAAGAAAAGTAAAAACCAGCATTGATTTTATTTTACCCTGAAATAACAGCCTGGGCAAGTGAGGGAGACCCTATCTCAAAACAAACCAAAAGAAAATCCAAAATAAAACAAAAAAATCATAAGAATGATGTAGGAGTGCAGCCCAGCAGTAGCGCACTTGCAATGTATGTGTGAGGCCCTGGGTTCAACTCCTAAATGTTGGGGGGGAAAAGGAGAACTATCTTATGGTCAGATAGTTTAAAAAATAAGGATTCAGAAAATATCATTGCAAATAAAATAAAAGATAGAATTCAGAAAACACTAGCAAAAGTAATATCTTCAATAAAGGAAGAAGAAATGATGATGAAAACAATGAACCCACATGAGGGACTTTGCTATTTTAAAAAGGTAGGTAAAATATGGGAGGAAGGATTAATTGTGAAGAATAATTATTAGAGCAATACACAGAGATTCAGGGATAGTTTTCCAAACTTTAAATACTGGTATGAAATCTGTGAAAAGCTAATATGAAGTAGAAAAAGAGGAACTATACCGCTTTTTCCTAGCAAGAAGAAAAAACATGGAAACAGTCAGCATTTGGTGAAGTGCCAGACACAGCCAATAATGTCCAAGGCAGCTTCCATCTCCTGAGAAAGAAAAGATAATTACCTCTGAAATACAAAGGCAGACTAAAAGTTAGTTACAAGGTACTTAAAGACTAAGTGTGTTGAACTAGAAAAGGGAGTGTTTTCAATGAGATCATTGCTTTTACTATCTATTGAGCCATTATTAAATGAAATGAGAAATATTTTAAAACCTATAAAGGGTCACAGGAGGCAAAAGAAGAGCAAAATTTCAGATTTTTCAATATTGAATAAAAGCAGTATAAAGAATAGTGAATAAAAGTGGTGTAAGGAATGCAATTACCTAGAAGGGAAATTTCAGACTGTACAAACTAGCTAGTTTAAATCGACGTTGTGATATAGCCTAGGAATACTTTTTTAGTTGCTGCTAGAAAATTCTGAGGGAAAAAATGGCTACACTTTGAGCATATAGGTTTTGTTAAGGATTAGTAGTTCAGGACTGAGTGACTACCGCTGCAGAAAATTCAAATGTATGTAGATCTGGGCTCTTATCCTCAACCAATCCTTTTAGACTGTGTGACTGAGATACAAGATCAACAACATAGCAAAAGGACCCATCTCTTTCCTTCCTTCCTTCCTTCCTTCCCTCCTCCCTCCTTTCCTTCCTTCCTTCCTTCCTTCCTCTTTGGGTCTCACTTTCCTTTTTACCAGTCTATTTAGTAACACAGTAATCTAATTTCCTGAGATTTTCTGCCTACCTAATATATTTCTTTTATTTGTCTTTTTCTTCTCAGAAGAATCTTCCTATTGAACATCCAAACCAGGAACTAAATGTTTATAAACACCGCTCTTTGTACAGCTTCTCTCTCTTCTACGCAGAAATCAGTTATAGTTCCCACCCTAGGCCCCACTGTTTTTTTTTTTTTTTTTTTCCTTTTTGAGACAAAGTCTCACTGTGCAGCCTTCAACTTGGTGGGCAGCCCAGGTTGGCCTTGAACTTTCAGCAATTCTCTTGCCTCAGCCTCTGGAGTGCTGGAATTAGGATATGGTTGTGAATGGTTGTGAATGCTGGACATTGAACAAGGGAGACAGGAGAAGAATTGATGCTTTTGAATTATGGTGCTGGAGACAAATATTGAATATATCATGGACTGCCAAAAGGACCATCAGATCTGTCCTAGAAGAAGTGCAACAAGAGTGTTCCTTTGAAGCAAGGATGGGTAGACTGAGTCTTACACATTTTGGACATGTAGTCAGGACAGACCAATCCCTAGAGAAAGACATCATATTTGGGAGAGTGGCAGGTCAATGATAAAAGGAAAACCATCCACCAGATGGATTGACACAGTGTCTGCAACAATGGGCTTAAACATAAATAAGATCATGTGCCTGGCACAGAATGGAGGAGTGTTTCATTCCGCTATCATAGGGTCATTATGCGTCACACTCAAGGGCACCTAACAACAACAAAAACAACAACTTACCAAACAAACATTAGTCAAAGAATGTAGTCTATTCTGGTAAAGTTGATAATAAGACTCAAAAGTCAGGTGGTAAGCTCCTGGAACAAAAAAGGGACATATTTTATGTTTATCAGATATTCCACACAGTAGCCCACCATAGTGCCTTTCATAGGGTTTTCATTGGCGGAGTGTTTTGAGAGTGAATTGCCAGGTCCTTCTCCCAAGCCTGTAGCATGTGGTATCCCCAGCTGGTCTCTCATCCAAGGACTAACCAGACCAACCCTGCTTAGCTTCTCAGGTCAGGTGGGACCAGATGCTAGGGTGCTATGGCTACAAACGAGTATGTAAAGGCTCCAAATAACAGCCCTAAACTCCCTCCGTTAGAGGAGGACCTTGCTTTAGAAATAACTTCCATGTTCTCCTTACTGCTCTGTTGTTGTTGTTAGGTGCCGTCGAGTCGAGTCTGACTCAGAGCGACCCTCATAGGGTGTTCAATGGCTGACTGTTTCGGGATTGCCTTGGGAGTGGGTTGCCACATCCTCCCATTTTGCGGTGCTGGGAATTGAACTTGGGGCCTCAGAGACTGCAGAGCAGCGCTCTACCAACTGAGCTAAATCCCAGCTCTACTGCTCTGTTAGTAACTCTTGTCTCCTCTCTTATTTCTTGGCCATGCTTATTCTGTGTTTGCACTCACCAAGATGGGAACCCACCTTGGTTACAATTATTGCCACATTGTGGCTCTGTAACTGCACCACTTGTTATGTTTTATTTGTATACATGAGTTGGCTCGAGTTAGTGGCATTATGAGCAATTAATTTGTAAATAGATTTTCATTCTTGTTGAATAATATCCAAAAGATTAAAAAATAATTGAGCTTTATTTTAATTAACATTGAGAAATTATTTCCATAAAAATAGCTTAAGTCCAAAAGAGAATACTTAAATATTCATTTATTTTTGAAGAGTCAATACATCATTCAACTTTGTGAAATAAAATATTGTGTCTAGTGATATTTGTTTATGAAAATATACTTTCTAAATGAAATCCTATTCTGACTTAGATACACTGGATTTACATACACAAAAGTTCTTCTGCAAAGAGCCATAACATCCAGATGGTGAGACGAAGCTTCTTATTCTTTTTGTTGCTTGCAAGTAGCAAATAAATATTCTGTCTTCCTTCTTTCTATGCTTTTCATTGAAGGAGTCAATTCTGTTACAAGTCAGAAAAGTGGTGATTATGGTGGTCTGCTTTTTAGAAAAATCATGTTTCTTAAGCATTTATTTGTGTTCACTTTATTTCCTGTTTTGAATAGCAGTGAACTCTTCCACAGGGTCATTACTTATGTGTGGCCAGAAAAATGGGAAAAATCCTGAGAACATTTTATTATCTCCATGAAGTGAGTAATACAGATAAGGAATGAAGAAGCAAGCAATTCTGAAGCACTGGCTTGTAACTGTAAGGATGTTTATGCTAGTAAGATAAGTAAATAACTTTTATATTATCCTGAAGAATATTTAGAAGATGGGAATGAATGGTCTCTTTTTGAAGAACAAAAATACAAGTATGTTTCTATTGTGAAACTAGACAGTCCTGAATATGATTCCTAAAAGTATTTTAAAATACTGATTAGACTTTAATGATTAAAAATATTCTTGTGTTTAATACCTTATGGATAGTTTCATTGTTTTATTTAAAAAAATTTTCTATTTAATGTAATTTCAGATTTCAGTGCATACTATGCCATTCCATTGTCATCTTTATCACTGTGTTCCCTAATGCAACTTTAATCTCTGTAACTCCTGACTGTCTATATTTACCTAATTACCTAATGTCGACAATGTCTCATACAAAATCAAACTTTCTGTTGTTGTTAGATGTTGTTGAGTCAAACTTACAAAGATTTTTCAAGTATTTTTACATATTCAAAACATTTTTGGCTATATTAAGCTTTCTTATGTCTTTCCCAATTTCCTTGTGTTCCCATTGCTATTTTCATTATTTCCATATTCTTAAATTTGTATTTGTTGTCCATTCAACTTTTTAACCTGAAGACATCAATTTTCAATATTTTTCTAATATATGCATTTATAACTATAACCTTGAATTATCACTGAGTAATATTTTTTGCAAATTTTTAATTTGTACAGTTTCACTTATCTAAATTTGTAAGGTCTCAATAATTTTTTTGATTTTAATAGATTTTTGACAGAGACATTATTTATTGGTAAATATTTCTCTCTTCTCTCTCTCCCTCCCTTCTTTTCTGCATTGATTTTCTTGAATTATTATTTTGTCCCAGATGATAATTATTATCCAGAATTTGTTAGAAATTTGCTCTCTAATATACTGCCAATTACCTTACGTGTTCCATATGCACTTGATAATTACATAAATAATCTTCTGATACTGTCAAGTTCATTGTTACCATACCAATGTCAAATCTTTTCAGATTTCTTGGGGTCAGGGCAGGATGATTGGCAACCAGAGCAACTAGGACATGTGTAGAAAAACCAAACAAACAATAAGTATCTTGAATGGTGCCTTCAACAAAATTAAGGATCTTCATAGACTTCTAGAGTCCACATATTATCAACCAATATTTATTTTCACAAAGAGATAATTATATCATGAATTAGAATTTAGCTAAGTCTTAACATGACAGATAAACAATGTAGAAAAAAATTCAGGGGTCTCTAACATCTAGATAGTATCCACTTTCAGAAGAACCAAATGTTAAATTTAGGAAAAGATTTTTCAACAAAGACCCAAATTAAGCAGACCAGGGAAACTAAGAATAAGGAAGATAAAATGTTTACATACTAGAGGGAGAAGTCCAGAGGAGGCAGATTTCAGAAAGTAGTAGATCAAATAAAATAGAATATCAAAAGTAGGAGCACTGTCTTGGGAAATTGTAATTGTAGTTCTCTTAGAAGGAAGCACAGGACTTGGGTCACAGGCCTTCCTGAAGCTGTCCAGGGCCAAGAGGAAAAGAACATTTATAAACAGAGGCCAAATTTAGAGTCATTCAAAACCAAGGATGGAGCAATTGAGCATGATAGTAGTTTTTGTTTGTTATTTAATGTTGTGCTCCCTTGGGCTGGACGTTGCTGATAGGTCAGCATGGATTCTCAGAGCGCCTAACAACCCATTTTGTGTGACAACATGTACGGTCATGGCACCCCCTCCTTTCAGCTGCTTGGTGGGCTGGAAAAATCAGACCAGACATCACCTCTTCCCACCATATCTTCTAATTTACAGCTGAGGGGTTCATCTAAGAGTATGCAATCTCTCTGTGCAATCACTAGGCAACTGGGCCAGGTTGGCAAGAGTATTACCTGTTGGAATTTGGCTCAGGCCTGGCTAGGGGTAGGGTGTTGCCCTGACACCAGATGGGTGTCGGGAACCCTCAGGACCACAGTGATGGAATGGACGGAGGTGCCAAAGAAGGACTTCGGGAGACCTTCTATGAAAAAACAAGAATGAAAAAATTTATTGGGTTGCTCCCTCAGAGAGGGACAACGAGCAATCAGCCCTTTATAAGTGGCAGCTCAAGGCCAATAGCATAGAATGCTGTTGCCTCATTGGTGTTATAGCTAGCAAGGCTACACCTGAGATGTTTTCTCTACCCTCCTCCTTCCCAAGGTTGGGAGGAGTTGGAGGGTGCTTTGTGCCTTGCTAGTAGCCTTTGGCTCTTCGTGGCCCCTGGGCTTGACTTGCTGGCTTGGTTGTAGTCTGCTACAGGATTGGGGAGTGCTGGATCAAGGTGATGGGGTCCAGACACAAGTGGAGAATGGTGAAGGGTGAAGGTGGGGTCCAGGAGCCTGTTTATATAGGCTCCTGGGAGGGGGTGCATACAGGGGGCAGCCAATCAGGGTGCATTCCTGACAGGTGTGACAGTTTACCTGTCATACTTGCCAGATGGGACTTTAATTCAAATAGGGTGATTTTGGGGTGCACATTGGATTGGTGGGTGAGGTGTGGAGGGGGCCAATCATAGACTCCTTTAGGAGCCAATCGGGTAGCTTGGGGTGACCAATCAGGGTAGAGGTGGTTAGGACAAGGTCTAGCTGGTCAGCGGCCATGTTTGGTCACTCAATGGGAGGGGGAGAAAGGAGTGACTAGAATGTGGCCTGGGATCATCCAGAGGTCAGTCCCTCAGACTGGTCAGAGAGACCCTAATTACGGGCTGCTTTTTAGAAATCCCCAACAATTATCCAGCCAGCCACCTGCCTAATGCACCATGCTGCTTCTAATTTGGGGTGAAAATAAGTCATAGCTCTGCCATGCTCCAAGACCCAGAGATGCCTGTGTATGACATTGGCTTTTCATGCTCCTGCTAAGTCCCTTGTCAAGTGCAAGGTAGCAGCAGTCACTGGATATGGGGAGAGAGAGGCTGGGTAGTGCAAGGAAAAAGCAAGGCTGGAAACATGGTGGTAAGAGCCCATTCCAGGGATGCAGGGGCGCTGCAAGAAGTGAAATTGGGCCATCAAAGCCACAAGGTCCCTGCTGTTCTCCCTCATCCCATCACATTTCACTTGTAAAAAATACAAATTCAAGGGTAATCTTATGAAGACATTGAAGATGCCAACCAAGTGAAGGCCCTTCTGAGTGCAGGTTTATGTACAACTGTATTGATTCCATGTCCAAGAAGGTGGCCTCAGATCAGAAAATAATATAATTGGAGTCCCCAAAGTAGAAAGCTAAAAAAAAATCTAGCAGGATTTGCATTGAAAAGAATACTTGAAACTTTACTGAAAAAAAAGTTTAATCTACTCATTGGAAGACAAATTTTGTGACTGTGAAACCAACCCATAAGATCCAACAGTGAGACGTAGCAAAAATCAGATTGTCCTTGGACATCAAACAGCACTGTGTTAAGCCAGAGAGTGAGAGAATAACATTTACAAACTTCAAGGAAAGAAAAATGTAAGTCAAGGATTGTAGATTCAGCTAAGCTTTCAATTATAAAGGGCACAATAAAATCAGATATAAATAAGCAAAACTTCAAGGAATATTCTACCCATGAATTTTCCTAAAGAGCGGATTAAGAAATGAGTTTATGGCTACCAAGAAGATTTGGAAAAACTGTGGCAACTCTATTTTGCTGTGGTCAAGGAAATTGGAAAGGGCATGATGGAAGTTTTATCATTTGCCTCAAGGCAGTACAAATCAATCCTCACATTCAATTATTAAGGACTTAGTCACAGGGCTGCAATATCCTACAAGGAGAGAGGCCCTATGTCCAGCTACAATTCTATTACTGAGGAAGAAATGAAATAAATACTGCATGAATAGCCAGTACGCTAAGCCACTCAGGGTCTGCGAAATTTTCCTTGCAATCTTATCAGTGTTTGCTTTAAGGTTATGCTATAATAAGTGCAAACAGTTAGAACTGCAGCATCCTAGTGATTTTAACATTTTGTCATTTCTCATTTTGTCTGTTTGATAAAATGTATCAATAGTTAAAATAAAAACATTAAAGTAATGTATTTTTCTTAGACTGCTAAAGATCCTTGGTAAATTATGCTGTCCTGCATTTTTGGGTAGATCATGGTATTACTTGTAAGGAGATTCTTCTTAATCATCAAGAAATAATTTTTTGAAGTGTTCACTACTACAAAGAGTATTTTACTACATTGTCCA